>UCOK01008681.1:0-160986 GCA_900474325.1 Synergus umbraculus | reverse complement strand
ATATATATATGGCTGCGTGCCGCAGGTGCGTGATAGCCGTGATAGCCCATATTCATCGATGTTGACATGTCACCATCGCGGTGACAACAAAACCTATAGATAACAGTCGCAGTGATTAAAATTCTGTACTTCTATAAAAGTCATTAGAAAATAGACATTTGCCACAGCAATGTATAGTGAATTCAAAGTGGTTTTTGGATCAAGACTTGCAGCAGTTCTGATTTCATAAAGTCCACTTTTTTAGGTTAGAACTTTCATTATATCTTTACGTTTTTTATTATAAAAATAGTTTCATAAATCTTTTATAACTTCTTAAATTGTTTATTATGCAAGAAATTAACTATCAATACCATTTCAATTTAAAAAATTGATGTTATTTGAATACTCATTTATAATTTCTGTTTTCGCAATTTTTAGCTTCTGACTTTGAGATTGTGTATAAGTTAAATATATTATTTGCAAAAGATTATTGATTTACATTGATTCTATGTATTTTTAATTTAATTTTGTAATATTGAGATATTTTAAAAATATTGAAATCTAATTAAAAATGAATTTTTTATACGATTTTTCAGATGAGAGGCAGTTTATGGTGATAATGAAATTAGTACCGTTAAATTATACTGAATTATACGATATAAGGAATACTAGAGGATTGTAAATATTTAGAAATCATGGATTATGAATATATGCCTTTCCATAGGGAAAAGGATATCCATAATCGATGTTGTGGAGGAAAATTTTGGTGCATTAAGGTTTGAAAGACAAATTTCTAAATCATTCAAAAGAAAGTTATTCATTTATGAAATTAATAAATATTCAATATTTTTGCAGGATATATGTGGGATTATTTGTGCAGTACTTACATGGCTGTTAATAATTTATGCGGAATTTGTAGTTATGGCAGTTATTTTAATCCCTACTATAAATACTTTTTATTCAAGTTTCAACATGGCAATATTTCAAGGCTTGGCTTTTCTAGCGTTCACCTCGCACTTGAGAACGATGTTTACTGATCCAGTAAGAAAAATTATTATTTAATTGTAAATTTTCTTTTAAAAAAAGCAAATATAATGAAATAGTTCATAGTTAAAAATTTTAGAAATTGCAACTTATCCAAATTTAATACAGGGAGCTGTTCCAAAAGGAAATGCAACGAAAGAGATGATTCAGCAGATGGGATTCAGGGAAGGCCAAGTAATTTTTAAGTGTCCAAAGTGCTGTTCTATCAAACCTGATAGAGCTCATCATTGCTCTGTTTGCCAAAGATGTATTAGAAAAATGGATCATCATTGTCCGTGGGTCAACAACTGCGTAGGAGAAAACAACCAAAAATACTTTGTTCTTTTTACGGTAAATGTTTACCCAACAAATCTTAGGAGAAATTGTTGCGAAATGTATGTTTGTTTTAAACTTAAAATGTTCTTTTGTATTTTACTTTCAGTTTTACATCGCGGGAATCTCGTTACAATCGTTGGTTCTTTGCATTCACCAATTTACGACCTGTTTGAGACAAGAATGGAGAGAATGTTCAACGTTCAGTCCTCCCGCCACGGTAGTGCTCTTGTTATTTTTGACAATCGAAGCGCTATTGTTTGCCATTTTCACTGCCATTATGTTGGGAACGCAATTACAGGCCATTTGGAATGACGAGACGGTAGTTATATACACAATGACGTAATCTACTTTTGTTCTTTCGTTATTTTACTAAAGTTCAAAACGAATGAACTGGTTGAATGGCCAAATTGAAGCATGAAGTTTTTATAAAATTTAAAAAAGTATTTTTTGCTCATTTTCCAATTGTTTCCTCTAGGGAATTGAACAATTAAAGAAAGAGGAAGCTCGGTGGGTTCGCAACAGCAGATGGAAATCGATACAAGCTGTTTTCGGAAGATTCTCCATCGCCTGGTTTTCACCTTTCACCTCACCACCAAATAAGACGAAAATAGATTCGTATTTATATTCAGTTTAAATTATTAATTTACTTTGACAATTATTAATTTTTGGTACGCATGTGCTAATTTGTAAATCAGCATAATACATAAATAATGTGAGGATGTTATAGCTAGGATAAATATGCAATCATGAATATTGAATGCATCATCATTATCTTGTATCTTGGTCAAATCGTAGTGACCGACGTAATTCAGAGATACTTGTACATTAGATCGAAATAATTTATTATTTCTTCAAGACTGCTCCCGAAGAGTTTTTGGTAACGTTAAGTTACTTGTTACTTTTTTAAAGAGGATAAACTTTATTTTTCAACATAGGAGCAGAAAAGTACAAAATCTGTACAATTTTCAGGTAGCTCTAATCATTTTCAGGAATTTTATAGTTTTATACATAGCACTTGTTAAATTCGAATGAGACTTGAAGTTCGATGACCTTTTTGTAAACTCGCGAGACTTAAAATGTATTGGCCTCTAATATAATCCTGTACCTTAACATTAGGTAGTACTTAATGGTATAAATTCAATTTTTACACAGAGTATAACATTTTGAAGATAAGTCAGAAATAACAACACAGAAAGAAACATTTAGAAACTAAATGTTAGAATCGAGAGGGAATTCGAACAAATATTAAATACAGAATAACGCATAATCGAAAGTATAAAGGAATTTGGTATAATATATTATGAAGAGTAGTGAAATGATCATAAATTCGAGAATCTCGAGTGTATTCGTATTTATACTTCTTCAATGTAAATTATAATTAAATATCTGTGAATAGTGCCCTTTGATAATTGTGACAACTGTTTCTATTTTAAAAGAAAAATAATAGAAAGAAAAATATACAAATCGTCACAAAATTATATTAACTTTTAAAAGATTATAACGTTTTATACAACGTTGTAACCGAGAGTAAGCAGCATGTTTTATAAGAATTGATAATAGAGTTAAATTAGTTTTGGACAAATTAGTCAGATTTTAGAGATTTTTGAAAAATGAGTCTAAACTGTGGCACTATTGCAGGACTAGAGTTTGTTTCAATATTGGGGAACAAATTCATCGTTGTGATATCTCATAAAAAAAATCGAGAAAATTCCACTTCGTAATTTTAAGAGAATGTTTAAAAAATATTTAAAAGTTTTATGTGAAACTAGAGATAAACAAGTATTATTCCAGTGATTAATTTATCTTTACTCGAGCTCCGTGAAACGAAAAATGTACTCCTTAATTTCTCATGGATCAAGTTTCTTTATTTTGATCATTATTATTTATGATTCGTATTATCGGATGCTGGATGCTCGTGTAAATACAAATAAATGGAACGAGATTTCGTATCTGCTAATTTTTATATATTCTTGCGGTACCTCTTGGACTAATTTTAGCGACTATAATTTAATTTTAGTTATATTTTAATTTAATCGTCTTATATTTCTAAGTTCAGTTTTTTCTTGTTAAAGGGATTTTTCTTTTCTTGTTTTTTAATGCCGTTTTTTACAGGTTCAGGAATGCAAAGTAACGGAACAGAATTCATTAACATATTGATAGAGAAAATGTAGTTGGATAAAAAGGTCCTTGAGGTTGAAGTCGAGATGGAGACAAAACTTTTTCTAGGTTTTTGATTGAGGAACAAGAAGAACGTTGCATTGACTCATAAACGCGACACGGCTGTCGTTTTCCACTTTCATCTTCGAAGTCAAACCGAGAATCTTGTAGAGCTCATATGGAAAGGCTAGTCAGGACTCAGGGCTGGTAAAGGCAAAACGGTTCAGTAACTTATTGCAATTAGGCGCACGAACGGCTTTCACTTTTGCTTCGCCCGCTCTTGGTAAGTTTCAAGAACTGTGTATTCAACACGGCATTCTTTTTTCGTTTTTTTTTTGTCATTCCATGAGATCACGCACCAGTCCATGTTCTATGTTGAAAAACGCGATATGAATTCCTTAATTTGTTAGCAATTTATATTTCAGCTGCCTTCAATGGTACTGTTTTTTATTTAAATGCATGCACCCACATTTTAAAATAGATTAAAAAATTAACTCTAGAAGTTTTCAGATTTTGAGTTTTATATAAGCCGAATGTAATCACCAACCGTTCTTTCGCTTTTAAATTTATATTTCTTCTTTTATATGTATGTAATATCATTTTATTAAAAGTAAATGTCTCTATATTGATGACATTTGATGAAAAACTTTAATTCATATCATAATAATGTCCTGAAAAAGCATTTTAAAACATTATCTTTTTAAATGTATTAACTATTAACAATTTTTTTCAGAAAATACCGAAAGAAAGTAATTTTGAAGAGCAACTAATTGTCATCTGTGATAATGTCTATGGTATGTATATACTTTAATATTAAGAGTAAAATAAAAATAAGAAAATACAAAATTTAGAAAAATTTTGATTTTCTGAGTTATAATTCTTGTAATTATTTTTTATTCCAGCTATTTGTGATCCTAACTCTGATCGTATCAACATTGGCATATGATCCAAACGATAAATCTCTAGACGATATTTTATTACCCGAAGGACAGTTTGAAGCCTTTTATGTAAAAGGAGAAGAGCAAAATGCAGTTAGGCCTCCTCATCTTCACGGATCATTCAACAAATACAGAAATCCTGCTCTTGTTGGAGTCCCAAATAGTGCAGCTTACGGTTTTCGCTTCGATGGAAAACGAAGATTCAATTTTGATTAAGGAAGTGTAAGATTTTTAAAACTATTTTTTTCATAAATAAAATTTGAATTAAATCTAGATTCTTATTGTTTTTATTTTTCTTTATAACGCATAATTTATATTAATGAAATTATAAAACGTCTTTCAACAGTTGTAGCAATGAATTATAAAAAAATTATTTGCAATGGAAAAGATAAAATCTGAGTGTGAAATATGGTTCAATAAATAAAGCAATTCTTCTGGAACAAGACAAGTAGGAACTGTAAATAAATTAATGAAATCTCATGCTTGAGTAACAATGTGATCAGCTATTTATTTCCATATTTTTTAAAACAAATTCGAATGTTTTATATGCATCTTCTCTTAAATGGCCTGAAGTTATTTTAATCTACTGAAAATTAGTCTTCTAATGATTTAAGAATTAATTAATAAACTGAAGTTTCTAATGAAGTCATTATTCTTTTTAATAATAGAATTATTCGAAACTTCAGATCAGATAAGCACTGCGTGCACGGACGTGGAAGTTTATTTCATTTCCGTAGAGATCTGCTCTTCAAATTAAAGTGAATAATTTATTTTTAAAATGATAGACTCTCAAAATATAAACTTATGTCTTTTCAAAATATTTCAAGCGAATTTTTTCACATAGGATTTAATATTTACGGCACTTTGTGTGATTTCACAAGGCGTTTTATAATTGTACGGTTATTTCAGGAGATTTCATGCATGAAATTATAAGTATAAATAGAAATGTACAAATACATATTGAAATAAGACGATTTAGACATTTTTTATCATTTATGTTATAAATTCAATAATAGCATGATTTAATATTTATTAATAGATATTATATTCATCTTTTTTAACTGGGATCTCTGACAAAAGATGAACAGGAATTAAACTTTTATTTTTTAATTCATTTTTAAGAATGATTTTACTCTTAATTAAATTGGACTCGAAAACAATGTGGAATACAAAGTAAAAAGATGTGATTATAAAATAATTAGCGCCTGCATTTTAAGTGTCTTTGCAATTTGTGAAAGGTGGTAATGCGTTGATTCATATGTACTTTGAAACATAGCATTTAAATTTAACTGTTATTGTTGACTTTCCACGTTTGTAAACACGCGACTGGCTAAGATGCACGAATCACGTTACATAGGCGATGGCAAGCATGCGTCAAAAATGATAATTAACAGAAAAATCTTTCAGTTTCAGGAAGGGAAATTTACTTTCTTCGGGTTAACGATCTATCTAGAAGGAATCTTTCAAAGATGAGTAATACGGATAAACAAGTTTTAAATATCAAGACAGTGATGATAGTCGTTGCATCATGAAAAAAAATTGTATTACTTTTATAGCCGCTATCAAATCGTTAATTTAGGCAATTAAGGGTGTTGGAGCCAAGTTCTAATCTAAAAATTGGATTTCTTTATGTTTCTCAACAAATATGAAATTTGGAATTTTTTCCCTCTGTAGAAATAATCACTTTTTAACTAGAATTATGCGTACAGAGCGAGAAAATATTTAATTCAAGTATTTTTTAAGTAAAATGAAAATATTCAATTTTGAAGTTAGATTTCGAGTTCTTCATTTTATGCAAAAAGTATCGAAATTAAATATTTTTTCGCTCTATATGCAGTTTTATAATTGAAAAAAGATTAGCGCTACAGATCGAAAAAATATTTATTTATAATTTTCGTTGAGTAAAATGGAGAGTGGAATTTTGAGCTTAACACTTGGGCTATTGAAAAATTATTTGTTTACTTTGAAAGTTATTTACTTTGAAACATTTCCTTGCTAATGTTTTCTCAATTACTCGAAAGTTTAGATCACTGCCCCTGAAGGATATCGTGATGGAATCGCTTAATATTCATTATTCATTCCGTAATGAAATCGCATCACTCATCAGCATTTAAGCAGAACGCATAATTCGTTCGACAAAAACGAGAGGATGCTTTCTCATTACATGTATTTCCAATTTGTACAGAAGAACTGCCGATTAAGGGGCAGTTGAAGATTCAGATGAATAAAATAGAAAGGCTAAATAAATAATTTCACGCTATTGTTATTTCCCACGCGTGTCGACAACTCTATTATTACGTTGAAATAGTCGCACTTGCATTCGAACCTCGGCAGTCAAAATGTAGGCTTCAGGAAAAGAGCATCCATTTAGTATTTTCATTTCTGGATCTCCTACAGTGTTTTGCATCATTTTAATTCACTTTGAGAAGAAAAGTGTTTCTCAAATAGGAAATAATAAATAATTTTGTGTTGCGAGATTTGTGCTGCGAAGCTTGAAAAAATAATAAATTCTTGGGAACTACTGCACCATGAGACTTTTCAAAGTGCTTTTAGTGATTGTGATTCTGTAGCCAGTTGCAGTTCAAGCCTCGATACGTCAGAATGAGGATCTCGAGCTTCGTCGTGGTGAGTGAATTATTTTTCGTTTTCGGATTTAGTTTCACTTATTACGAAGTATTAATTTTTGGCTTTATTTGAAAAAGTGGAATCAGAAGTTTAGGGATATAAGGGAAGCAATTTTGAAGATTTTTCTGCGGAATGGACTGTTTAGATTCTGAGTGGTTGAAAAAAAGCAATTGCAATTTATATAAAATAATCAAGCAGATAATTAAGAAATATTAATATATTTAATTTTTTATCAACAATAATATTTTTCCTGTTAAATAACATCATTGTAAAAAACATTTCGATCTGAAAGGATATTTGTTTGTCTGCAGTTTGGAGCACTTTTGCTTTCCATTGTTACCGCTGAAACCGAGAATTCAAACAGGTATGCATTTTTTATCATCTTATTAAAATTCTTTTTTCGAAGAAATAATTGCAAACTTGTATTGACAGCTTTTACTGAGTCTTGAAGTGACTGTGTCACAATAAGTATATATTAGTCTCAAGTAATTTTAACATTTTTATGAATTTTCAGACCCGAGGAAGTCACAGTAACGGAAAAGCCAACCACGATTCATAACGTGAGTTCTTCTCCAGAGCAACAGTTTGAAGAGAAGAAAGGACAAAAATCTGAGGATTCAGATAAACCCCGAAATGTACGAGCCACAGGATTATCTGCCTTCCCTTTTCCTTCAGCTGATAATCCCTGGGCGTCTCTGGAGACCTTTGATAAAACGCCTATTTTTTTCGAACATTCCTTGGAGGATAAGGAAAAATCAAAACTAGTGATTATAGAACCCTTTCTTCGAGTAAAAAAGGTACAAAAGGGCTTCTGGGGTTGGATACAAAAAATCTTCGGCGAAAATAAAGAAAAGAAGGGCCCTGGACCTCTTATTGGACCCATTAAGGTACCTGGGATGGGAGATCACGTCTACATAAGAGCAGTTGAACCCATCGGAGATGAACATGTTGTTATTCATTTAAAAACGAACCAACATGCACTAGAATCTTCAGATAAAGAAATTAAATTGTCGAGTCCTTTGTCTTTGGAAAGTTCACTTGGTAACTCATTTGGCAGCTCTTTTGGCAGTTTTGACACTGTTCATGAACTGCCTAGCCATAGTTCGTCTATCAAGACTATTTACTCACCCCATTTCTCGAATAGGGAGGGGGAAAATTTATTTGATAAATCTCCTTTACCTGCATCTCATCGTTTCTGGTCGACTTTCTCGTCACCTCCAGTAAGTTTTCCTTCTGAAACGGAAAACGTTTTCTCCAATCCCAGTTTCTTCAGGAAACATTCGACTGAAGCTGAAGGGTCTGAACTTCATGGATCTTTATTCAAGAATGATGAGAGTTCTCAACAATATGCTGCTTGGGTGAGATTAATTATTTTAGATCAGAAAAGGATGGAAATATTGTATTAAATAATAGTATTATTTATTTTTAACAATCTTTGGAGTAGAATTTTTAATTAACAATTTCGTTCCCCTAAAGTTTATCATTTGATGAGAATTTGACGAATTATTCTTTATATAAAAAGTTTTTAGTATCATCAGTTTTAAATTACTGTATAAATCGTGGCAGACTTTCAAGTAGAATCAGTACGAATTGGTCAGCCAGTAGAGGCTTGTTTCTAAGTAGAAACGGTCATTTTAGTGAGACGCGATTTTTTCAATTAATATTTTGCTGTTGAAAAATCATTTTTTTCAATTAATATTTTGTTGTTGAAAAATCATTTTTTTCAAGCTTGCATGAACATATAAACTTTATTATTCTCGTATAATTATGAGTTGCCGATACGCATACTTACCTCTCAGTCATTAAAACTGTCACTCCTAGTAATTTTTTTACGATTTACGACTTATTATATTTGTCTAAGGTATTTGACCCAGAAAGCATGTAGAAAAGAATATAATCTATGATTCCAAGAAAAATAATTACGGTAAAGACTCCATGTAATTGTCATGATAATATTACTTTGATTAAGATTAGTTTATTATTTAAATTAAACTTTTAATGAAAAATTCTTTCTTTTCAATTGAAAAAAAGATTTCTTTTGTTCCTTCTTCTAATCTTTAATTTTTTTACTTTTTTTAGACGCAATCTTATGGAAGTCCTTCAACAAACGAAAGTTATGGGAACTTAGAACCAGACCATGGTCAACAAGGCCTCTTTGCTTCAGAAAATAATCAAGAAGTATCATCAGCTCGGGAGGACATTGATAAAGTTCAAGAAGTCCCAAGTGATCAATTGGAAATCTCCAAAGATGCAGATTCTTTGCCACTTTATCCACCATTATTTAACGGTTCTCTGGAACATTCAAATTCAAATAACAGGGAGCAACTTCATGTTCCAAATGATAGAAGCAATTCGGATTCTGAATCAAATTCTCGATTCTCAGCTTACCATCCAGGACTGAGTGCTTATCGAACTCATTCAGAAATGATAGTTTCTGCAAATACTAATAGTAGTGATAAAAACTTAGAACAAATATATATTAACAGTGGTGGTATTCGAGAAGTTGCGGCTCCGAATCTTTTTCAGGGCGAAAGTAGAGGAAGGTATCACTATAGTGAACAAAATTCTGATGAAGATGGCGAGCAAACAAAAAGTGATAGTTCAAATGTAGAAAATTTAAAGAAAGTTAGGACTTACCAGACTTCGGATTATGGAAATTATAGAGTTAAAGATTCCGATTTAGGGAATATGAGTAATGAGACTAGGGAAGTCGTGAAACAACTTTATGCTACATATCCCTGGACTTCTAGAGTTTCGAAAGAAAGAGTTGTTAATCAAAAAACTTCGGAAAATGAAGAGAAAGAATCAACAGAACCGTCTGTTTCGAATTCAGAAGTGCAGACTCAATCTGAAAGTCGGAAAGCAAGTCTTCAGAGAAGTAGATCCAGATTTACTTTGGATGGAGGTTTGAAGAAAGATTTCAAAATTGATGTAAGGTCGAGAAAGAGGTCCAGAGGAAGTGCAGAAATTATTAAATTAGAAAATCAATCTTCGGGGAATCAAAAATTAGAGAATGAAAATATAGATAAGCAGAAGTCTGATCTCCAAACAGATACAACTGTAGGGATTTCTGAGATTGGTTCTTCTGAGTCTGTTAATGATACAAAGGTTCTTCAAACAGTAGAGCAACCTAGAGTTGCAGATAATTGCTCTAGAAAAAATAGTTCAAAATGTATTGAAGAAAAGAAGGAAGTATCTTCTGGTAAAGAAATGAAGGAGACATTGACAGCTGATGAATTGAAGAAATTTTTCATAAAAGAATCAGAGAGATTTGAAGATGTGTTGAAAACTGTTGAAGAAGAATCGAAAGTGATTAAAGAGGAGTCGAAATCTGTTGAAGAGGAATTGAAGTCTACAAATAATGAGTCGAAACCTGTTGAAGGATCTGATAAAGGAGAGATTAAACCTGCTAAAGAAGATATTAAATCTGCAAAAATAGAAGTTAAATCTGTTAAAGAAGAAAATATTTCTCAGTCTAGAAGGACTACAACTGAGCGAACATTAAAAATTGATAATGAAGGATCAAATGATAAAGTATATATCGTTACTCCTTCGAATCAGTTTACGAGTAGAAGCAGATTCGATATTAGATCGAAAAAATCTCCCAAGGAAGATAAAGGAGAGGTAAGAACATCGAATTCATCAATCAGAGTTCAGATTAAAAAACCACCTATTCAGGCACCGAGAGTTTCAATTATCGACGGTCGTTTTAATAGCAAAGTTAGAAATAATACTAATTCATCAAAATTGAATTCGACTCCGAAGGTGGAGATTCCAAAAACCACTCCTCCTACGCATATATCAAGAATGTATGCGAAAAATCGTTTCAATGATAGATTAAAAAACAATTTGAAGATTAAAAAGCCAGAAGAAAAGGGAGGAAAAGAGGAGAAAGTGAAAGAAGAAAAAAAATCCGAAGAGACGACGAAATCTCCGGATATGAAGTCTGAAGAAGAAAAGCAAAAAGAGCAGCTTCGCATGCGAATGTCGAAATTGTTCCCTAAAGCTCGCAACAATAAAGCAAAAAATGAAACTGAGGTGATTGTAACAATTAAAGAGGAAAGTGCAATAAAAACAAATACGCAGAAGGCATAATATTAGTTTAAATTATTATACAATGTTATTTATTATTGACAATTTTAATAGATTTATAAATGAATGTTTACCTCATTCAAACGAGATTTTGTCTTGTCATTAAGGCTTTGGCTTATAGTCTGATAGATTTTCAAATTACATATTAATTAAATTCTTAATCAGTAGTCACGTTTTTAGCGCACATTGTTATTGTTGACTTGTTATGAATGGTAGAGTTGTAATAATTAATTTGTAGTTTCTTGACATCAAATAGTGTTATTATTATAAATAAATGATATTTTCTAAGAGTCAGTTTTAGTAATAAGAGTACTCTAAGAAGTTGTATTATATAGGTACCTACAATATTATACAATAATTATTATTTTGATTAGATAAATACTATTAGATTATTTGAGAACTAGAATATTTTATATTAGTAAAAAATTAATACATTCTTTTATTTTAATAATTAAATAAATTTTTTTCAATAAACGGTATGTCGTTTATTTATAATATAATGTATTTAGTGGATAATAAATATTAATCGAATAAAGATTGCTGATTATTCACTATTTTATGTTTTTCTTTACCTCTTATAAGGGCGTTAGATCCAATTTCTAATTTCAAAATTCGAGTTCTTCATTTTACTTTTTGTTATAAACAAATTATAATCCTGTACGATAGGCAATCCGAGAAACGTAATGCCTGCTGGTAGTCTACTCCTAGGGGCAATTATTAATGAAATTAGAATTTTAAAAGTTCTTTTACCTTTTATTAATATATATTTATAATGTACTATTTCTAATCAAAATAGCTTTTTTTTAAGACATTCGAGAGTTGATATCAGTGCTAAATTAAAAAGTTTCTAAATTTTATATTTTATTCTATATTTATATTATATTCTAGATTTTAATTAGCTTTGAATTTAGTTATTTTTTATAATTTTTCAATCAAATGTAAAACTTATTCAAATTTAAAGACCCTCGAATCTGAAATGTTTGTAGATTTGAAAATTGATATAAAATATCTAATATCTTTACAAAGCTACTTTCAATTTTAATCTCATGAAAATTTCCGAATTAGAAGCTATTAGAAATGTTAATGTCTGAAAATTGAAAACACGAATATTGGAAGAATCAGTTTTAAAAATACACTACGTTCCAGATGTTTCATTTAATTTTTCCGCTAGTTGAAGGTCAATGTAGCCGTGAAATTTGCGCACCTTTTGCACGAACAAGTGGAAGTGATTTCGAGAAACACGTAAATCCAAAGCTATAAATGTAAAACGTCTTTAAAAGCGCTACACGCTCCACTGATTTCTTCATCGCGAGATACGCGATGTTTCTTATTCTGCTTTCCATTTCTCTGTGATTTCTCTCTTTAATTGCATTTATATATATCTGGCTGCCTCAAGTTTAATAAGACCTAAAAATAAATCAAAATCGACGTCGAAATCACATCATGTGCATGATAAAATTCTATAAAAAGCGTTCATTTGATTCATATCTGCGAATCCTTGTATCTTCAGATCAGTAACACAACACCGGAAGTTTCGCTAGCTTCTCAGTGAAAGGATCGCATACATCAGCTATAAATTTCAGTTTTATCAACGACAGCGAGCGATTTGCTTCTCTTCTCGATTCGTGACAATCGACTGTTCCATTTTTTCATAAAAATTCATTATTGCTGTATAGAAATCCGCATATTAAAATAAATATGAATAAAATATAATTATTTCACTAGTAAGCCTTCAGGCTCTAAAAAATGTATCAGTTTTTTAAAATATCCTGTAAAAAATCAGAGATTGAAGAAAGAATCTTCTTGGAGAAATTTAGTCTTCGATACCATCAACAATTTTTTCAAATTCCGCAAGAAATCGTGTTTCCCTTTTTATTTGTTATCGGAATGAGCGAATGATATTCGAAATTTTCTGGTGACTTGTTATTCGGGTCGCGAGTGGATTTTCCGTTTTTCAGTGCAAATTGATTTTGCGAGTCTCGGAAAAGAAGTGAAGTTGGGCGGAGTTTCTTTGTTACTGGACATGCCTGGCTAGTTGCTCTTTAAAGTATATAAAGCTGGTATTTGATGCTCCATGGTGCAGTTTATGTTTCTTAATTGGTACGAATCTCCCTTCACGGTAGAGAGCTACGAAAATTTACCGAAATGAGTGGCAAGATTTTGGTAAGGTGCTTAAAAAATATACACAGTGCTGGATTTTCGCAAAAAGTGTGTCAACGAGCCTTTTATTTTCCATAAAATTCTTTACTATTTGTCTGTTTTCGCGAAAAGTGGTCGTTAATTCATTTTAATAGAGAAAATGTGTGCTTAATTCAAATGTGAGCGATTTTTAAGACCAAGTGTGATAAGAAATAAATTTATCATAACGAGCTTTTAGATTGTTTTAAAATTAGTTATTGATCTAAATATACAGTATTTTGTATATAAAATAATAATAATGTATATAAAATAGTTCCATATATAATAGGAAATTATATTTTTCAGTTGCAGTTTAGTTTGGCAATGTTGGTGCTGGCAGTTTTCTTGCAAGAAGAAGTTGAAGCGTAAGTATTTTAAACGTATCAAAAAATTTGAAAAATAATAGTGCAAAAATAAATTCGAAACATTTCTTGAGAAATTTTCGACAGAATTATTGCATTTTTGGAATTAAATACTCTTTTTAACAGGTAATGATATTTTTCAGAAAGAAGGTGATAATTCATGTGCCCTACCACGTGAAGAATTTGAAGCACACCCACACAATTTACAAGATAATTCCACACCACGAGAAAAAAAGCGAACATGGTTACGAAGATGGTGAAAGTTTCCAGCATCACTACAGAAAATGATAAGGACTTCAATAGTTAGAAATTTAATTGTGAGACAAAAATTGAAATTTGTTGAAATCGAGTCCAAAGAATAGTAAGCCTCATGGTACAAATTTACTCCATATGTAATTTAATATCTGTACTATCGCTGTGTTAATTTATGTGTATAAAAAATATATATTAAATAAGAGAACTTAAAAAAATTGAATATTGTGCACATAGAATATGTATAATTGTATATGTATAAATAATGAATTAAGTAATAAAAACATCAGTATATCTTGAAAATTTTTTCGAATTTCTTAATTATATGCAACAGGCTGTAAATTTGCACAATTGAGTTTTTTTCATAAATTTCGAAGAGAAATAAAGTATTAAAAATATTAAAACGAAGTTTTGTACTTTTTTACGATTTTTTTTTATTTTTGTTTTAAAACTTGGATTTTATTATAAAAAATGAGTATGTAATTATATGGGATAAAATCTATAAAATCTATAGAATATACCATAGAATCTAATCTTAATTTTATAGAAAATGCAAAAGAAGTCAAGGGATATTTTCGAGTTTTTGTAAGAGGGTCTAAAAACTTGTTTTAAAAATAATTGAACCATTTTAAGAAAACAAAGAAAATACTTTTCAGATATTTTCATATCCAGATAAATAAAAACTTAGTGTACACAATTTTTAGAAATATATTAATAAAAAGAGGATTTATCCGTGCTCTGGTAGTATCAGAAAAAGAATGATTTTGATCTTTTATAGAAAGGCCTAAGAGTTATTCTCTAAAAAGAATAAAATTTAAGTTTTCACGTTCCCAAACAAAAACTCAACATGTACAATTCGAGAAAGCATTACGCTTTCTCTGAAGAATTTTGCTAAGGGAAAAGAAGAAGGTCGGTTTATTCACCTTCTTTATTTTAATTTCCAATAATTGCATATTAAGAGCGACAAAGAAATCAAAGAATAAAATATTATAGTAATAAAGAAACCACAAGAAGTCTCCTTCATTTCTTAGTCTACAACATAATTATTTTTCTGTTTAAGTAAAAAAAAATTAAAGAATTTGAAGGCATACAATGCTTTTAGATTTCATATTTATTTCCCTTTTTTCATTTTCATTTAAATACAAAAAGTGATAATAAAGACAAGATATATAATAAAATATATATTTGCAAAATAATGGTTAAATATAAAAATGCTTAGTATTAATTTGTTGCTACTGTCTTTGTTAGAAAATAATGATTTCTCAGCGCATCGAAAGTGAAAACATTTCTCAGACACTAGTTCCCAGGTGACAATGAACTTGGTTTAAAATTTTTTATTACTATTTCTAGTTTACTCCTTTATATCTTACAGGCAATTCGCAAGTGGTCAAGCACATCGTACCTTTTATTTCGCACAAGTAGCGAAAGTGCTCATCATCCGTAAACCACCAAGATTCCTTCACGGCTGCTTGACAAGAAATTGACAACTATAAAATGTTTAAGTGACAAAAAAAAGAGAGCATATAAATCAAGAGACAACGAAATCACCTCAATCGCTCGCGGGACGTCGTTCGCAGTGCTCTGGAATTATTTCAAATTTTCAAAACCGAGGAAAAATGGTGCGAGTGTGTTTGTGATTTTAATTATAATTTATTTATTTTCTTTCATAGAATAATTAATATTTTTAAGAATGTGATTTTTTTTATATCTGATGTGTTGCAGAGAATAACAGCTTTAACAATCCTCGTTTTGGTGCACCTGGTTTTGGGAGGAGACAAGAAACAGTATGTGCATTTTCTCACAATTATTTTTTGTTTATTTCTTGTTTATTATTCTTTAAAATATCTCGATTTTTAATCGACATATTTAAGAAAATTTGAAGAAGAAAGAAAAATTTGCAAAAAAATTTCTTCACGGTTTAATATTCTTTCTATAGTGAGATTGCTTTTTATCTTCCAGTGTACACTTCAAGATCCACGTTCCCGAAATAATAAAGCACCACATCCACACAAAAACAGTTTTCATTCACATTCATCCTCCACCGAAAGATCCTCCAAAAAAGGAAGCTCCTAAAAAGAAATTAAATCATTATGAAGAAAGTAATGCCGAAGACTGGAGTTCCTACAATAGTTACGACAACCATGGAAATCATGAAGAATACGACATAAACGGAGAACTTTACAAAAAAGGTTACGAAAAGGAGTACGGAGCAAGGGGTAATCATCTTCATAAGGATAATTATAATTCTTATTTACCTACTTCATACGGAGCCACAGGTCCAGGCAATTCTTATAATGGTGGAGCAGAGCTTAATAATTATGATGCTAATTCAAATCCTAATTATAATCAGGCCAGTGGCTATTCACAATATGATTCTGGACAAGGTATGGTTGGATACACACAGCCTCCGCAGTATGCTATTCACGAGGAATTAAATGATATTCCTAATAATAATAAAATCGAATATGACGTGTATGAGGACAGCTACAAAAGAGGACTTGAGACTGAAACTGGACATCTGATTACCAAGAATTTAAAGGATTTTTATGATGACAAACTTGATGAGTCTGAGGAGTATCAGAAGGATGGATATCACGAGTATGACAAACGCAGTGATAATGGACTTCATCAGAATTATGATAAGGAAATTGGTCTTCATGATCGACTTGGACGTAAAATTGCACAAAAGAGGTTTTTTTCTCTTAAAATGATTCCGAGATAAAAGTATTTTCTCAGAGCCCTGTATAAATAAATGTATATGATTTTATTTAGTTGAAAGATGTGTGTGAGAGTGTATGTGTGGAGGTAAATATCGATCTTTAAAAACTTTTGTACTTTTTATATGTTTTGCTATTCAAATAAAACAGTATATTTTTGTACTTATGACAAATTTTCTATGCATATGATAATGTTATATATTAGATATGTTATATATATAGATGTTTAATAAAAATATACAAACCATTAACTGATTTTATTATTAAAATTAACAAGAAAGAATTAACGAAAGGTAATAATAGTCAACAATAGTAACGATAGTAACAATAGTTAATAATATTTTGAATGATACTCGTAATTACATATTTTTAGAGTTCCAATTGGTGTTTTCGCTCAAATTACAAATCTAATTCGACACTAAAGATATTGAAGATAGAAAATGATTTTTTATTATACATGCATGATTTCAGTCGTTCTTAATGAATTTTAGATCTATTTAATGGCCTGATGACATGTCTTCGTGTCCAAATGATTCCATACCGCCTCCATATCCATGAATGCCGAGATCATTGTCACCATCTTCAAAACCATGACCTCCAAGACCACCATGACCACCATGACCTCCAACATTAATCGGATGACCTACAGTATATCCCAGGACTTCGTATTTGTCACCACCGCCACCTCCGTGATGAATATGTTTTGTAATTGTGTGGGTGTGCTTGATCTTTTTGATATGATATGGCACATGAATGATTACGTGATTGCTGCAAAAAAAAGTTACTCTATTTGTTCTTCTTACTTCATAAATACGAGATTCCTTTGTAGTATTGTTTATGCAATTAGAGTTTACTTTCTGCCCAATTAGAGTAGAATTTCATTGATGGAAAGAAAGACTTCAAAGAATTGATTATTTGGGTAAAATTCTCGAGTGGAATGATTACGACTTGGATTATGGTTTAAAATGATGGAAGTAATTTCTATGGTGCAGTTTTTTATAAAGAGACTGGAGAAAGTTGCCTAACTTTGGATGGTATCTGAATTGAACCACTCTCGATTTTACAAAGAATTCTTCACTTTACGTGTCCATTAAAAATGCTTTCATTTCATAGATTATAGAAAGCAGATCATTTTTTAACGTGATGTGTCGCAAAAAAGTTTTAGTCAAATCGCTTTTCTAATTCATAAATTGATTGGTATTTAAATTCATTTATATTCGGTATCTAATTTTTTGAATTAAAGTTTCTTTTCGTTTATTGAATAATTTTGGTAATCTAATGTAAAAGAAAAAAAAACAACATAGTTTGTTTTATTCCAACTTCTTTTTTTTCTATTGATAAAACGAAGTTTTTTAAGATTATTAAAACAAATTACCAAAAAATTGTGTCCAATCGGGAGAGAACAAATTAGATTATGATTAAAGAAATTGAATAAGTCATGGTTGTTTATTTGTTAAATCCAATAAGTAAAAAAGAGAGAAATAACTTTCCTGTGATCTCTGAATTCAGGGTGACCACTGGACCAGGAAACTGTGAAAACCGGAAATGACCTTGACTCTTTTATATCCGCCAGAAACCGAGAAATAACCGAGAATTGCTTGTTGATTGGGCGAATTTCTTTAATTTTTAATGAAAATCTTTTTAATAATCTAAAAATTAATCACTATGAGATTACTTGAAGTATTTTTAACTGCACACTTTTTTGTGAATTCTTTTGAAAACCCTTAAAATCCCTTAAGATTCCTTAAAACCATTTAAAGTCCTCATTTCTTTATTATTTATTTTTTTTTAATGAAAATAAAACTTACTGGCCACCACCATGTCCACCTCCTTCTACCACCATGCAAAAGGTAGCTATAATCACTAAGAGAGCGATTAGCTGTAAAGAATAAATAATTGTTTTAAATTGTTTTAATCCAAGAAATTTTGGTATATTACTGATTTATAAACAAAGTCGATTAATTTTTCGCAATTACCGAAATACTCGACACCATCTTGCTTCACCTGCTCTTAAAGAACTTGAAATTCACACTGCACGAGGTCTAACTTCTAGATTTGATCTGCCAAATCAGAGTTCGAGTATTCCATTTATATATACAAGATATAGTAACTTAAGAACATAAGAATGAAAGCTAACAATGTACCTATCTCTATACAATACGTATATCGTTGTGAAAGGAATATAAAACTAAAAAATCGTCCATTTAAGAGGAAATTGTTCATTTTTCCTCGTTCGAAACTCCATTATATATCTCCCGTCATGTGCATTGTTATTGTATTTATATAGATGGGCGTGGAGATAATTTTTACAATTATTGAATTTCTTCCCCGTCTCCCTTTTTTATCTTTTTCCAACCAGAGCCAATGCAATGGTCAGTGAACGTTCAAGATCAAGATCATGGTCGACATAAGGATTTCACCTCCGTATTGTTTGTGAAGGCCAGTCATTGCAATTCGGAGAACTACGAAAGTCACATTGTTTCAAACAATAGAATAGCAAAATTCAAATACAATTAAAAATTATCAAGTGAATTTTTAACTTTAAACTGAGACGAGATATCGATTATAATTCTTTGTATCTTATTGTTAGAATTTATTGACAATGAAAGGGACTTTTACTTTCTGAAAAAACAGTGTTAAAATCTTTTAATCTCTACGATTTTCAGATTTCAGTTGACTGTTAAGAGCATAAAACTCATGCTATATATAAATAATGCAATATTAATTTATGCGATGCTTCGTTTGGTGGAAAAGTCTAAAAGTTTTATTATGAAGTTAGAAGAGGTAAAATATAAAAAGTAAAATCAATTTAAATTTAATAAAATCTAATTTAAATTACTTTATTTCATTGACGATTGTTTAATTAAGAGATTTTTTATAACACACATAAAGAATCTGAGCTCGTAATCGAGAAAATATCGCTTATGTGGAGCGTAACGATTGCACTTTACCTCGCACTTTACCCACCATGTTTGCCATCCCAAGTGAAATTAAGATTTCATTGCAGAGAATTATGAAAAATCAAATATCTAATCCAAGCAGAAATTCAACGTCTAATATTTTGAATAATATTTTGAATTTTAATGATTTCTTTTATAATTAACAGTCTAGAATCATACAGAATTATAATTATTATTATCTAGAATTATACACAAAATTTATACTCAAAATTCTTAATCATTTTAATTCTAATTCGAATATGAACTAAAAAAGCCAAGAGTAAAAATAAATAACTCCTCTCATTTCCAGAGATTATTATTCTCCTTTTGGAAAAACCTACGAGTCAATCATGCAGAAACTATAAACGATCTATTGGCAAATTCTTCGGCATTTCGATAATTACAGACACTTCTGCTCTTAACTTCATCACTAGATTTCCCCTTTCTTCATGGAATGATTTAAACACATCATCAAAACAATTTCTTCACTCGATGAATTTCATTCTTTCTAAAATTGTTAACTTTAACGAATTTATTTTAATTCCCAGTAAAAGATGAGTTCATTCACTCGTGCATTCAACCCATAAGTCACCTTTACTTTCAAACTGAAATCAACACCCTGGAATACAGTCCATTAATCAAATAGGGCGGAAGTGTTGAGATTGATTAATTTTCCTAGGTCAAGATGAGAAATGTTTACGTTTTTTTCATCTCGATGGCACGTATTGCGTTCGTGAGTGAATGGCAGTATTACTAGAGTGTGTCTTATAGACTTACAGTATACTTGTTGAAGTAATGTGCGAAGAAAGTTGACGATTAACAATATGCAGTGGTTAAGGCAAAAATTATACGCTCGGATGGCGCAAGTAGTATGACTAGGTCATACCCACCCATTCTCAATATTCGTCGTTATTCTCCGGTTAGAAATTATCTGGTGGGAGATACTGGACCGAAGTAATGCTCTTTTTATCTTGTATAAAAGAGAAGATACCTAGTGCAGGTTTCTGCAATATATCTGGATCACTCGGAGGAGATACGTTCGCCTAGTGCAACACGATTTGCAACTTCTCTTTCATTATTTGAGCATGCAGTGCGCTGTAAGTACAAATCACAATTTTTATCAATTTTAATCACTCATACTTATTCAATAATCAATTGTATAACACGAAATTGATATTATATATCAATTTTTTTGAAATGCGTTGCAGTTTAGAGAAAAACGTGTTATATTGAGAATTTTTACTAGTGAATATACTATATTTGCAATCTATCTTGAAGCTTTATATATTTTTTCTAAATTTTCTAAACTTTAGTACTTTCAATAGTAAAAAATCTCAATGTGACTCGTTTGTTTCTCAATTGCAGCAAAATTTAAGAAAAATTGATATTACATGTTTTTCTGTATAGTTTTTTCATTTTCTTATATTTTAAGACACTTGTAATGATTTTAGAGGATTTCAAGATATTTTATGTCATTTAATTATATACTTATTACTTTCTTTGAAGTTTCATAAAATCCTTAAAAATCTTAAAAGAACTCAACATATCTTGATATGCTTTAAAATATTTCAAAATCCATTGGAACTCATTAAAATTACTTGAGATTTTTTGAAACCTATTATTGGGTTGAAGTTTCAGACGTTTAGTCTGACGAAAATTTTTATTTTTTTTATTTTATTTTTTTTTGCATTTTTTGGCTTAAGAATATCAAAAAAGTTCCCAAACTCATTTTATTTTTATT
Source organism: Synergus umbraculus (assembly GCA_900474325.1). Taxonomy (NCBI): domain Eukaryota; kingdom Metazoa; phylum Arthropoda; class Insecta; order Hymenoptera; family Cynipidae; genus Synergus; species Synergus umbraculus. Next base: position 139,647 of record UCOK01008681.1, on the reverse strand, counting down.
TATTTATTATTAGAAGTTCACCCTACGTTGCCCGGGTTTTCATGAAATTTTAAGGGATTTTATAGAGATTTTCAGTGATGATTTTTCATTTTAAGGAATTTCAAGTGTTTTCACAAGATTTCAAGGGATTTTTGTAAAAGTTTGAAAGAGTTGTGACAAGAATGTTCCAGAGATTTTTAGAAATTTCCATAGATTTCACAAGATTTCAAGGCACCTTAAAAGATTTTATCAGATTTTAAGCGACTAAAAAATTTCAAGGGATATGAAGAGATTTTAATGATAAGTGATTGTAAGGAATTTCAATGGATTTCAAAAGAATTCAAGAGAGTTTAAAAATTTCCAAAAGGTATCAAAATATTTTAAGTAATTTTAAGAAATTTATTCTAATGTGGAGTAAATCAAATTAAATATCTTAAAATCCCTTAGTATTACTTGAAATTCTTTAAAAACTTTTAAATGTTCTGTAAATGTCTTAAAATTGTTTAAAATATATAAAACTTCCTTGAAGTTCATTAGAATCTCTTGAAATATCTTCAAATGTCTTGTAATATCTTAAAATCTCTTTAAATTCCTGAGATCAATCAAAATCTCTTAGCATCCCTTGAAATTCATTAAAATTATTTAAAATCTTTTGAAAACTCCTCTAAATTCTCTAAAATTCCTGCTAATAAATAAATAAAAATTTTGGCTTTTTTGGGAACAGTGGAAACTTTCTTTTTGTTATTACTCCAGTAAATATATTTCAAATTCCTTGAACTTCATTAAAATCAATTAAAATACCTTGAAATATTTTGAAATTTATATAGAACCTAAAGATTTGAAGTCGTAAAGCATAAAAAAACTATTATGAATTTGAGTATTTTAATGAATATACAATTTATCAAATTTAAATCTGCTTTCGACTATAATAATTAATTTTTTCAGATTTCTTGCGTTCTGCTGCTGACAGTATGTGGTTCTTGGGCAATAGCTGCTCATCAGTAAGTCTTTATTAATTTATTTCCTTTTCTCTACATTCAACAAAAAACAAACGAATTCAATTCATTTTATTTTCAGAAGAAGAGTTATTTTGATGATACCAAAGCAAGTGAGACGAAGTCCAGTTGGGCCATGGCAAGGTCATCATTTGCGACCTCCACAATTCAGAAAATCTCATTATGCAGCTGAGGAAGAATATCCCCACCTTTATAATCGACCTAACAACATTATTTATGGAAAACCTGCAGTTCGTCCAAATAGAAATCATCTCCCTCACGGTGGTGATGACTTTGATGATGACCACGGTGGCGTTAACAATGTTTTTGTTCCCCATGGAAAAGGAATAAGTCATGGACTATCCTTCGGTCGGGGATATATCCCTTATGACAATCTTAAGGGAAATACTTCACCAGTGAATAAAGATCACAGGTAAATATCATGAAAATCTGTTTATAATTGGAAAGGACAAATTCTATTGGAATAGTTGATAGATACAACTTTTAGAAAACTGAAGTTTCACGACAAGGATAATTTTTTATATATTTAATGGCGGTGACTCATTTTTAACGTGTGTGTATGTTTAATCATGCTTTAAAGAAAATTGCGCTATTTGATAGGAGAAATTGCAACAAAATTGCCATAACTAAGTCTAAGAGTCACTTTTCTCCAGTATCTGTAGAAAGTTGAAGATTCAGTGGGTGATAAAATTATTACAGGGTATTAGACTAAAAGAAAAATGACTATTTATTACAGATTTTAGTAATCAAAGGTTAAACGTAAGCGGATTCAATAAACGATTATTATCGAATTCGAAATGTAAATGAAGGGAAACCTGAATATCTAGTAAATAATTTATACTAGTTTATGGACTTTAGTATCAGATATAAATATATCTTTTTAACAAATATGTCAGTAATATATATATTGTTAAACATAAACTGATTTTGTATTCATTTTCCAGTTTTGCTGAAAACCACAATTATGATGAATCACCAGAAGAAGAATCCTCTTTTTCGCCAGTAGATCCAAGTCACGTGAGTTTGACTTCAGATCACGATACAGATTCATTTTATACAGATCAGAGTGGAGCCTATCAATCTCAAATTCGTGGAACCACTGCACTTCATAATAACAACTTAAGATCAGTTGGAAATCACTTTGGAAATAAGAATTCATTTGATTCTAAAAATAGTGCCTCGATAGGCGAGGACAGACCAATCCTTCAGACAAATCCTGATTCTTCTCAGTACAGTGGTAGGTGACCTTGGTAATCCTGAATTTTCTAATTGCAATCAATCTTTTATAGCAAATGTTGATTAATCTAACCGAAAATACTTTATTTATAGAGTTTTCGTCCAGTTCTCATGATTCCAATACTGAATCAACTTCGCAAGCACCAATCATCGTTCCATCAGCCAAAATTGGAGGCAGCATTCATGGTGTTGTAATTCGAGATAGCGTATCACTTGATGATTATAACAGAAAAGTTGAAGAGTTTACTAAATCTTGGCCAGGAGTGGTAAATATTCCAGGAATTCATGGCAGCAATTTAGCTGCTCAAACAATTCAACAAGTTCCAGTTTCCAATTTTCCTGGATCGAGTTTTTCTGCTGCATCCCCCTGGACTTCATCGGTTGCTCAGGGAAGACAAGGATATGCTGTTAAGGAAGAACTTTCAGAACCACAGGTTGATTTTAGGACAATGAATTTCCAGAATTCTCAACAACATTCATTTCCCAATCCGGGCAATGCAAATTTTCCTAATATTCAGACTGTCTATGGTTAATCTGTTTTTAATTAATTCTAATCAAAATTTTGCTTTCTAGAATTCGATAAATTGTTCTTTGGGGTGGAACTGATTCTAAATAGGGAAAAATTAATTAAAAGTAAAGTAACAGTGAGTTACACAAATTATGAAGAGAAACACAAAAGATTTATCGAATTCTGCTAGCAATAAGCAAGCTGTACAAATTGTTGCTTTCTTAAGACTTTTGCATTGTTCTTGGAAGAGATGGTTACGTTGATAGTTTTAAATTCTGACCTAGATGTTATGTAGTTATTAGTGTGTTAAATTTGTGTGTTTTTTTAAATGCTTCTTTTAAAATCGATTCAGAACCAGTGGATCTAAAGGCTCTTTCACTATTATGTTTAGCTCTATCCGAAGATTAATAATTCCACTACGAATTTTGTATTAAGATGGTGAAGCATGTTTTATTTTAGTCTTGGATGTAGGATTCATCTGTTATTAATTGCACTTATTTATTTGTAGTGTGATGTGTGATAAGTAGTATTAATTTTCCAAGATTGTTTATAACGTTCAAAAGGTATTGGCCGTATCTGCTAATTTAAGTGTCTCGAAACACCATTTTTTCTACCAGTTAAACGAAAATAAAAAAATAAATAAATAAACGAAATACCAAAGAGAGAAACTCGTATTTTACTACTCTATACATAAATAGTGAAAAAAAAATTTTGGCACGCAGGATTGAAAAGGAATTCTAGAAATGTGAGTGGAGAGATGTTGATTGATCATAGATAGCTGATGTCCTGGAAATAAATTTCACTTGTAAAAGTTTTTTAATCCTTTAAACCAGATTTTGACCTGATCGAGGCTCTGATATCTAATAGGTCTATATGATCGGATACTCGTGAGATCAATAACCGTTCTCTTGATTGTGAAAGATCATTGTTGAATGCCATGGTCATCCGGATCACATCCCCTTGGTACTTTCACTCATATACCTTTAATGCTGAGAATCAGCAACCGGTCGAGACTCTTGAAAGTCTAGAAAGTCTGCAGCAACAAGAAAATCGTTTCGATTGCAGCCCGGTCCGCCCGCTCGCTATTTCAACCGAACTTGACACTTTCTTGATGGAAAGGTCCAAATTTCACAATGCCTTTCCATTACCGGACGTGATATAAATCAAGATAATCATCCATATTTGGATTAATAGTAATGGAGAGAGTTGAAAATCTAATGGTTTTCTTAATATTGTATTTGAACGATTTCATTGATCTGAATATTTTATTGATTGAATACTCTTCCTTAAATAATTAATAGACTTCAATAATGTATATGAACTTTCACTATAAATCTACATTATTACATCCATAAATTGATAATTGGTCATTTCTCCATTAAGCTTGTAATTAAACAAGTGTAAATATGCTTAGATTTCTACACAGGAATTTGCGAAAATTTGACCTTAAAAGAAATTTTAGGATGTGAACTCTACTTACAATCTTGAAACAATGAGACAAACAATTAATTTTATTAATATGAGCGAAAACATAATATTTACTTAGGTTTTGAGTCTTCACGTCCATCAAACTGATGTTGTATATCGATTAAAAGGAGAGAAAGGGAAGCACGTAGCATAATTGGGTCACTAAAGTGGTCTGCGAATCAAGTTGAAATAATTAGATGGCAATTAGAACAATTGATCAAATTGAAAGTGTATCAGTGAACATCAATAATAGAGGTATCTGAAAAAAGAAAATAAATAAAAATATAGAATATTGTCATCTAAAATTTCCGAAATAAATTATACACTAATTGATACTTCCAGAAGTCGGTGAAAGGATCTTGAATTTTAATTTAAAATAGAATTCACCATTTCTTTCACTTTTTGCCCGGATGCAATTAATCTAATTTTAAAATGAATCTATAAACTATAATAAAGACTATAAAAAGTTTTCACAGCTGTATTATGTGGGAAGAATAGGAAATATAGTCGTGATCTCGATGCCGGCGGTTTTATTTCTGCCATAAAACGCATCATTATATAGCTAGATTAACGTGCAGACCGCGAATTGAACTTTTGACTTTGATATTTGCCGCGCAGACTAACAATCAGTCTTAATACATATATTATCTATATATATACATATATGTTTGTAAAGAAACATGAATCTGTGCGTGTGAGATCTTGTCTTTTTACACTAGCTTCTTACTTTCTCCGACGAGGCTTTGATGTTAATTTTGTTATATTCTTCAATCTTCCTGCCGGGGTCATTGGCCATATCCATATTCCTTTAAAAAAATTAAACTTTTTATCATTAGGTCCCAAAAATTTCGTTTAAATCTGGCATCAGAAAGTGGGGAAGATTGAAAACACCTTTCTAATTGAATAATAGAGGATTTCTTGCAAGTGCATTGCTTACCATACTTGTCATTAAAAGTGCAAGTTGTTATTGAGTAAACATTACCATATGCTGTCATCGCACGAAATGTGTCTATCAAACATCGCAATCCTGATCTTGATCTTGGATCTAACAAATTAGATCCAGAAAAGGTCGTGCAGAGCAACTCGTGTCAACAACAGACTAGAACTGCGGGTGAGCAACCGTGAAAGGGAAAGGATGTTTGTTAGGAAGAAAGTAAAGGTGTGTTGAGCATTGAAAGAGGGCACAGATGCGCCGGGATGCGAATCTTGTTCAGATGCTGAATTTCTTGGTATTTACGACATGATGGAACTTTTAAAGAATGGTCTCAGCTCGTCACGTGACACCTCTTTCGAAGGCCTATGGGAGAAATCATTTTCCTCTTTTTTCTGCCCTTACAATTGTGGGAGCCACTTTGTAGAACTTTTTGTTCTATTATGATTATGATTCTTCATTGTCTTACCTTAATACTATCATTAATTTCGAATTTACATATTTCTGACAGTTTATAACTTTCTCCGAATTTGATTTAACATGCTCTGAATAAATTAATACATTTTAGGACTAATAGTGAAGTTTTCAGTAGAATAATTGTAGAAATGAATTTAAGGGTATGTGGTAATTACCATAAGGGGAAATTTTGTTTCCGCAAGTTTACATTCGCGATGATAAATATTTGTCTTTGAAACTAGGCCATATTGTCCCTGAACGATTGGATTTGTTATTTTTAATTATATAATTAAATTGTTCCATTTTTTTCTATTTTTTCTGGAATTTTTTATGTGGAAAGCAAAGATGGAAGAGGAGACTAGAAAGCAAGTGGAAAGTAAATAGTCTATTCTCTTCAACTTGTTTTTGAAAGTCATGTTCCCTAAGCACAATGTTGCCTGCTATGTGATTTTCGCGTGTATAACAAGTTTATTATCACTTGTCACAACCTTCTTAATTTCAAGTGCATTTCACTGAAATACCTAAAAAAACTGTTTATTTTTCTGCATAGTGGTTCAGCATTTATTTTCTACACCGCAAAATAATCGTTAAGAGTATTTTAAATTCAATGTGTGGTTTTCTTGAAGAATTATAAGGTATTTGTAGTACAGAATATAAATGTGGTCAAATAAATTATGGAACAGAAAAAGTTATGCAATTTCTAGTAGTATTTTCTCTATAATAAATTTATACTCTTTTGCTCTATTTAATCACAACGTTAAATACAGGAATTGATAATTTTCTGCCATATTAAAAAGATTTAAAATTTCCTTGAAGATTTTCTGTTTGATGATTTAATTTTGAGATATGTAACACTTTATCATACGATTACTATTAATTGGCCAATAAAATATCTTAATGGGTGTATTCATAGCAGCTACAAATTAAATATCAAGATCTTTTATCAGAATTTCACTTTCAGATTTCTCGTATAAGTTTTTAAAGTTCGATTTCACTGATATGCGCCACTCTTACACTAGAAAATGATTAATGATTAGTTCCGTAAGATTCTCTTTATATGCAGCCTTGAAACTATCTGTAGAGTGTGGACTACATAAAATTGTAGATTAACATGCAAATAATGCATAAAATATATAGAAAACCCAATAAAAGTAAAAAGTAATCAAAAACCCCTGTCACAGAAAAATTCGTTGAAATTTGATTAAGAATAATGAAGACAAAGTATGAATAAACACTCATAAAAATAATTTCTAAATTCCAAACCGACAGAAGCCTTTCTTCTTCGTACTCTCTTTTTTCAAGGTTATTGACTTTTTCTTGCATAACGATCAGATATAATGCTCTCGATTTGAAATGATTTCCGGCCGGAAATACAATCGATTCGATACACTCATGAGTAATTAAATTCAAATTCACGCACTTAAGACTTAATCCTTTTTCTTAACGAGGAAAATAAGGAACTTAACGGCTAAAAGCCCGCTGTTAATTCACATATCCGCGGCGGAAACGGGAAAGTCTTGAGGCATCCTATAATTTTCATAAAAGATTATGAGCTCTAATTAAGCGATTATACACAATATAATAATATCACACCGCCTCCTGCAATTATTATTATACTCCCCCGTTACAGGCTTGATCCAGAAGGAAAAGAAATAGAAAGTGCGAGCAGATGTGTCGAATAATCGTGAGACTCCATGTCTCTGCCCTTTCACTCTCTCCTTCATCTTTCAGATCCAATTATACTCTGTACTTACAGTTATATACACTCTTGCGCGAACCGATGACGAAAATCACCTCACAGACTGATAATCATGAGAGAATGATTAACGGCCTCAACACACCTTTGAAATGAGTCTTTTTGTAGAACGTTTTATTACGTTTCAAATCACTTCAAATCGCTCGCCGGAGAAATTCTATTTGATAATTGATCGAGCAATCCATGGATTTAACAATCCAATATTTTATTGAATTAAAAGTTACATTTTTTGAGGGTCTCAGTGAAGAGAGGCGATTTTCTCTGTGTTAAAAGCGGAGGAGTTTCATTCATTGATCTCAGCTGTAATTTTAGAGTAATGCAACGCAAGTAATGCAAAAAAAAAAAAAACGAGTCTTGTCACAAACAGATCTAGATATGTATATATAGATATGTACGAGATTCTCATTTGCTATCAAGTTTTTACTCAACCGATCATGTTTCAAATGAATTAACTTTTATATTTTTTCGTTATGCATCCCTATCAGTAATTTCAGGTTTTTTAATTGAAAATTGAAGTACAAAGAGAAAAATAGATGTAATTCAAGTATTTTTTCTCACAATTATCGATAATTATATATTTATATTATTTATTTTTGCATGCGACTTTTAATATTTTTTATAGATTTTAACTTTAATATCTTTAATTAAATTTAATCTCGTAATGTTGCTGTCTTGCATTACGTTTCAAAATTTCAAAATTTTGTAATTTCATGCACTACTCTATAAATCTGAACCAGCGAAAACCATATCAAATCAGTGAAATTCGCTGATGAATCAGTGAATATCATGTCCTCTCTCTAAAATTGAATCAGTCAAATTCCACTGAGTTTCAGTGACTCTTTTCTCACGATTTTAATCAAAATTCACTGAGAATCAGTCAAAAGTTACTGAAATTTTCAGTAATCGTCATTAAACTACTAAAAATTTCAGTGACTTTTCACTGATTTCCAGTAGATTATTCACTTATTAAAATCGTGAGAAAAGAGTCACTGAAAATCAGTGGAATTTGACTGGTAATCAGTTAATAAAAAAAAAAATTTACAAAATTTTGAAATCAGTGAAATTCGCTGACGAATCAGTGAATATCATGCCCTCTACTCTCTAAATTTGAATCAGTGAATTTTAATTGATTACCAGTCAAATTCCACTGATTTTCAGTGACTCTTTTCTCACGATTTTAATTAGTGAATAATCTACTGGAAATCAGTGAAAAGTCACTGAAATTTTTAGTAGTTTAGTGACGATTACTGAAAATTTCAGTGACTTTTCACTGATTCTCAGTGAATTTTCATGGATTAAAATCGTGAGAAAAAAGTCACTGAAAATCAGTGGAATTGACTGATTCAATTTTAGAGAGTATGAGAGCAATTCCGCTGATTCATCAGCGAATTTCACTGATTTGGTATCGTTTTCGCTGATTCAGATTTAGAGAGTGAGAAAATAATACTCAGAAATCAATAAATATACTTTCGAATCATTAAATCTCTTTCAAAAGCAGATATTTTATTGATTCAAATGTATATATACTTTAAAATGTATAATATTGTATGGGACTGATTAATTCTTGTTTCATTAAAAATTCATTTGAATCAATAAAATATCTGCTTTCGGAACAGATTTATTGATTAAAAGTATATTTATTGATTTTCGAGTATTTTTTTCTCAGTGTGCGACTTTCTAAGCCTTCTGGTCGATCGAATCGAGTGAATGGGAGTATTAAATACTTTTTTTCCGGACTTTTCCTATTTATTCAAGAAAAAGGGAAACAGTGTCTTGTTTAGAAGACATTTTTATGGATCGTCGAAGATCAAGGTGCACGTAGATCTCTGGAGTGCAAATTTCTCTGTTAACTCTGGGTCACGGTCGTTGTGGTGTAGAGGTAATGGTCGGACGAATGTTTCCTCGTCCCCCAGGCTCACACGTTCTTTACAAACGATCCCGTTCCCCACCTCGGCTTCCGGTAATCCTAAGAGCCAGTATATATAGCCAGGGAAGGCCTCACATATATATGACAGTATCTTCCAGTCTGCCTCGTGGATCAGAAGAAGTCAGGAAGTACCGAGATTCACGTGTGCCGGTTCCGAGGCACCATGGCATCTCGACTCTCCGTAAGCATCATTTATAAAAATCAAATTAAAAGAGTTCGTCGAGTTAACAACAATAGTGACCGGGATTAAACTTTTTTTTTGTCTAGTGATTTCGAAATAACATTTATTTGCATGCAATAAGAAGTTTAATCAGTTTAAGAAGATTAATCAGTTTAAGAAGTTTAATCAGTTTAAACAGTTAATCAGTTTAAGAAGTTTAATCAGAAAAAAAGTTGCATTATTAATTGTGGTGCTTCTATATGAATTGTGAAGCCATAAGTGAAGTGTCTGACCAAGAAAGCTGTTACTACTGATAAGAAGAAACCCTTATTTCGTTTCTTTAATTTTACTCTCTAAACTACTGGAAATCAGTGAAAAGTCACTGAAATTTTTAGTAGTTTAGTGACGATTACTGAAAATTTCAGTGACTTTTGACTGATTCTCAGTGAATTTTCACTGATTAAAATCCTGAGAAAAGAGTCACTGAGAATCAGTGGAATTTGACTGATTCAATTTTAGAGAGTATAATCATGCTTTTCACTTTTATTAATTAAAGTAGTGGATTAATTTCTTAATGTGAATCTTTCAAGACAAGTTTGCATTTTATTTTTTTGGAATGTAGATAAGGATTTTTAGAAAAGAATATAACATTTTAATGAGCGGTAGACAGGTGAAAGTAGTAAATGTCTGTTTTTCTACTCAACGTTAATAAAATTAAATTTTTTATGTGCGTCGTTCCGTTAATTTAAGTAAAATTAATATTACGCGAGAAGTTTACTAGTTGTTTACTTGCTATTATATCGTAAAAATTATACAGATGTTACAGATTTATGTTCTGTTTCAGTTAAAATGTGTGACGCTTGCTGCGGTGATAGTCGTGGTTTCTGCCACGTTTGGGAAGGAACAGTAAGAAAGTTTTATTTTACCTTGAATGTTCATAAAAAATTGATAATTTCATTTTAAACATTTATATTATGAATCACGAATACATTAACTTAGTCAAAAAAACGTAATTAATGTTTTTAATATGCAAATTTGGATAAAAGAAAGCAATAACTGAAAGTTAGAAGAAATTATTTATATTTGACTTGGTCCTATTCAAAATCAGTCTAAAAGGTGACTGACTTATGATAGTTAATTCGCAATAACGGGATATAATTCCGGCTTTTTTTATATATCCTTTTAAATAGGTCTGTCACGGGCAAATCTTAAATAAAAAAAATTTAATCTCCTTAGACTCTAAAAAGGACTAATAAAAGTCAAAAAATAAATTCAATTCTAAATTGCTATTCTTTTAAACTAAAGTTCATTTTAAAGTTGGAATTCTATAGCTGTTCTTTTAAGATTTATTTTAGATAGAAATATAAATTCAAACAAACAACAATGAAAGAAAACAAATTATAAAAAAATTAAAAAATATCTTTTGTTTAATATAGTGTACATATCAGAATACATCTGAAGGAGCCAGAACACCATGAATCAAAAATAATAAAAATCCATGATGACCATGGTCACGGAGGTGGAGGGGGCGGAGGAGGTGGAGGACACGGAGGCGGCGGAATTGAACATATAGAATTCACTAGTCCTGGAGGCGGAGGTGGGTACGGAGGGGGCGGAGGCGGAGGCCACGGAGGTCACGGTGGAGGCGGTGGATTCGGAGGTGGCCACGACGATATTGGAGGAGGACACGATTTTGGCGGTGGATTTGGAGGTGGTGATTTCGGTGGTGGCCATGGAGGTGGTGACTTCGGAGGTGGCCACGGGGGTGGTGATTTTGGAGGATATGGCGGAGGTGGCGGCGATTTTGGCGGTGGACATGGAGGTGGTGACTTTGGTGGCCACGGAGGTGGTGGTGGAGGAGGCTTCAGCGGCTATGGAGGCGGTCATGGAAGTGGTGGACACGGAGGTGGTGACTTTGGAGGCCATGGAGGTGGCGGAGGAGGAGGGTTCGGCGGCTATGGAGGCGGCGGTCACGGAGGAGGCGGTGGTGGACACGGAGGCGGTTTCGGAGGTACTTTCCCTTTTTATTTTGTGTTTTAGTTCAATTCTTTTTTAGTCAATTCTTTTCTTCTTGAAAATTAACGTAAATATCTAGTTTAAAATCCATCTATTGGGTTAAATTAATTCATTAATAGTTAATTCATTTTATTCAGAAGAATGTCAATTTATATCTAACGATATATTTTAATTGCAGGTGGACATGTTGAAATCAGCAGCTTAGGGGGTGGACACGGAGGTGGAGGTGGATTCAGTAGTCATGGCGGAGGAGGCGGAGGTGGCTACAGTAGTCATGGTAGCGGGGGCGGTGGATTCGGTGGCTACGGAGGAGGAAGTAGTTTTGGAGGTCATGGAGGCGGAAGTAGCTTCGGGGGTGGCCACAGTAGCGGATTTGTAGCCAGTTCAAGCTTCGGAAGCTCAATTCATGGAAGCTCAGGTGGACACGGTGGAGGCGGAGGTGGAGGATACGGAGGCGGTGGCCACGGTGGTGGCGGAGGTGGAGGATACGGAGGCGGTGGACATGGTGGAGATGACCATTCCCACGCCTCTAGCAGTTTTGGAAACAGTATTTCTTCTGGATTTGGAAGCAGGTAGTACTTTATTTCATAGTGTGATCAAATTATGAAGAATTTTTCTGTCAGAGTTAAATTTAATTTTTAAAATGTTTTTCAGTGGACATGGTTCATCTGGACTAGGAGGATACAGTTCTGGAGGTTCAGGGGGCTATGATTCCTATTCAGCAGGACATGGAGGTGGTTCTTCCTTTGGTGGAGGTGACTCCTACTCTCTAGGTCACGGAGGAGGTTCCTCATCGTCTTTCGGTGGTGGAGACTCTTATTCCTCCGGAGGCGGTGGAGGTGGAGATCATGGTGGATTTGCTGGTTATCCCTAAAGATAATTTATTAACCACCACAGAAAAGCGCTCTTATTTGTGCAAGAGCCTTTCTTGGAAGACTTCTCAATCACTAATTGACTTAAGATATTTTACTTTAATAAGCCTCCGTAAGTCTAGTAAATTAATGTTTCATTAGCTCCTCCTACTTAATAATGATTCTTAATAGTTTGACTCTCGACTCAGATTAGTTTTGCGAAAATTTCACAGTCTGCGTTTTAGATTATGAATTATATGATTATATATTATATGATTATATATATTGTATGATGTGCATGATGACTATGATGACAAGGAAGTTTTTGCAAAACGTGTTACTGTAACTGAGCGAGTTATTTTTGTACGGGATTTTATACTTTTGTAACTTTTGAAGAAACGCAGCCGTTTCAAGAGCTGTGATACGCAACATTGTTGTTTCCGCCAAACTGTTTTTAGTATACTGACTGTTTTGTACATATTTATGCTGTTGAAGCGTTGCTTTTGTAATAAAATGTTTTTTATAGTTTTTAAAATGTGTTCTTTTATTTTTCGTCGTTTATAATTTAATATTTATGTGAAGACAGCATGGTCTGGGTTTTATTCGTTTTTCCTTCTTTTAAATTGTTTAGTCGATATAAACAGTATAAAAAATAATACAATCTATGGAATTTTGTTCGCGGATGGAAAAGTTTTGCAGAGAAAGGTCCATTATCCATATTTTTTTCCAGGTGTGCCACATCCTGAATCAAAATCACTTAAGATAAAGTGAAGTTACTTCTACTTTATACTTTATATGAATAGAGGATGATGTTACACTGTAACGAATGTAATTTACGATAATTTTCAGTGAGCGATACCTATTCTTGGTTTCTGAATTGTGCATATAAAGTGTGTGCAATTTACAGAGATAACTGTGGTCCATTAGTGTTCTTTCAATGGAGGAAAAAGAAGAAAAGGAAATAAAAAATGTTAACTTGTCTTATAAAATCGTAATTGGCTTTTGTATACCGGAATCAAAGTGCTTAGAGGAATGGAAAGCATGATAGAGGGAAAAGTGAAAGGGATGAACGTCTGGGGAAGTAGCTGAGATTTCTCTGATATATGGTTAGTCTAACATTGAGATTGACCTTTATGGGATTCACTTTCAAGATTAAGAGGGTTTTTATGAGATCCAAGGTTGCTAACCGCGAGGAAAGCAGATTTAAATACAATTTTGGCATGAAGTGAATACCGAGTTGCAAGTGACACACGAATAGAAAGATTTATTTTTTATTTAAGATTTATTTACTCTTCATTTTTTTTAACATCTGAATTGAACTGGAATATATTTCGAAATATTTTTTGTGATAATTTTTGTGTAATACCAACCAATTGATGTCAAAATTATTATTCTAAACATTCTTTTTATATGTTGAAGAATAAGTTTGAGAAAGTTTGGTCACTTGCGTGACAAGATATTAATTATGTGTAAAAAAAAATTAGAAAAAATGGAGAATTACTGCGGACTGTGATTATTGAAAGAGTGAATTTCGTGCTCTAAATACGAACACGAAGAATTATGACGCAAGAATTATATGACGAGTCATACAGAATGTAATACCTTTAAAGCGAAAACAATTGCAAAACAGTAGACAATAAGAGAATGTGAGAGTAGTAGTAAATAGACAATACTCATTTTTCGGTAGTACAGTGGCGTATAACAATATTTACTTAAATATCTACTATATTTACTATATAGTACTATAAATATTTACAATATTTACTCTTGCATGCTAAATTTTTAATTCATGTACTATTAAGGCCTATAATTAAACTAATGAAAGTAAGGATACTCGAAACTTAATATTTATTGATTGGTGTAAATATATCTATTAAATACCACTAAAATAACACTATAATAAATCGACGTAATTATGTAGTAAGGGATTAATCTTGGGATTAATACATAACGGTTCGATACATAATATTTCCTGGATATAGACATTAATCATTTCCTGTACAATCATTTTTTAAATCGATCGAGAAAAGAGGAAGAAGTGAGAGTCTTTCATGTTTCCTACAGCTCAGATGCATCCGGTGCAGTCAAATAAGTTCCTACTGGCGTCATAAGCGCATCATACTAGTACCTATTGCAATAATATTTACATCCACAGGAATCACTTCCTACATGTTCTACGACAATGCATACACTTAAGGCACATAATTGCGCTAAGAGAGAGTGACTAAAAGTGGGGTTGAGAAAAATACGTGCTCGTGGCTAATATTTACGTTTATAAAGCCCGCAAAAGGTAAAGTACTTTTAGTATTCAATCGCATTCCCTCGAGATTAAGAAGAATCTCAAAGATTCAAAATCCATCCGAAATAAACAGTTGCATGTCTTGGTATCAAGCATGGCCAACATCCGAATTTCCGTGAGTGTTTCTTACTCATTTTTCTATATTTCTATATTTCTCAACTGTATTATTTTAAATCTTAAAGTTGTAATATACAATAACATGTGGAAAACATATAATCATTGGGTAAATTCTCAGTTATTATGAGTGAAGTACTTTAAAGACGTGTTAATGTAAAATCTGGTAGTTTATCTTCCCATCTGAAAGGTGAAAATTAGGTCTAGTCATACACATTGTAAAAAGAGATAGTCATCGTAAAGTTTTCAAGTATATAATTAAGTAATTTTCTCCTTAAAATTCTTCATGTATTATATCAAAATTTTAAGAGACTTTTGTGTACATTTTCTGATTGTTGTACAGAATAAACATTTTTTGTTTCAGTTTCTTTTTCTGATGATTTTCGTCCTGGGATTGGCAGCAGCTATGCCTCACCCTGGAAAACATCAGTAAATAGCGTTTTTTTTTGTTATATTGTATTGCTTTTGTTATTTTTCAGCTCTTAATAGAATTATATACATTTTTTTATTTACTTTTAATTCTAATTATGCATATAATCAATTTCATATATAATCATATCGTCAATTTATATAATTACATTACATAGTTTATGTTTTTCAGCACACATATAAAAATTCACGTGCCATCTTACCATCACAAACACACTCACACTATTGTGAAGAAAATCTACATTCCTGTGAAAGTAAAAGAAGAAGATTCTCATAAACACGACGAAGACTGGTGAGGACATATTGCAGAAAATGTAGGTCAATGTCCGGAGCAATGAGACTTCAGATTCAAAAATGTATATATGTCTATCATAAGAAACCCTATTAGTTTAATTCACCTGTTATATATTTACAATTTTATGAAATTTCATCAGTTTTTTATTATTATCTCCATAATCTCAATTATCATAAGTAAAAGGTGCAAATTGAAATACAATTGGTATTTATTTCCTGGATGTATTATATAAAACATATATACATTATTTATGTTACGTATAAATATATTATATAGAAGTTATGTTTTAATAATTTCTAATAGACAAATTGAAAATAAAAATGCCGAATGATCAATAATTAATTTAATAATTCGGTTATTGAATTATTAAAAATCTCAAGCTTTTTTGAAGTATCTATATAAAATGTCTTTTATGAAGCAGCTAGAAAAATATTTTTATTTGTTAAAATATACAGGGTGGAAATAAGAATAAAATTGCAATTATACAAAAAAATGTGCTTTCTTTAATTATCTGCATGCATTACAAAAATAAAGTGTACGCTTTGTGAAGTTATATACAAGTATTTCGTATTTTGTGTGCGTGTGCATTTGTTCCACGAACTTTTCATTCGTGTACCTAAACTTAAAATTAGGTCCTTAATTTTCTACAGTTTGGGTGGCACTTGCCACCTTGTACTTGAGCTTTTTCGATGTTTTGACTGGGTTGAAGATTTCTTTGAAGTTGAAATTAATTCTCTCCTAGGGCTAGGGCAAGATGGATTTATTGGGGGATGCAACCTGGAATGATTAAACAAAAGACCTGAAAATTATGCTATTTCATTAATAATTATATTATTTCATTAATATCCACACGAAAGAACTCAACTTTCTTGATTCCCTTTTTTATGAAAGCTTCAAGTTCCTTTCGCTTGGAATAGACATTTAATGGTTCTAACGTGACTCACTTGAGGAGAGCTGTAGTTTGTATATAACTACATGTAAATGGATAAAAAATGTATACCGGAAGAGGATTGAAAGGGAAAGTCGAAAAGTGCTCGATAGGAAGATTTGGGTTAAAAAGGGGAGATAGAAACTGAAATCAATATAAGGTAGTTATAATTAGGTCCAAACATCCGGTTTGATTCATCAAAGCCAGATTCTGCAGGGACTTTAAGGGATTTATATAAAGTGCCTCATTTCGTATAAAAATTATATCTTTTTTAACTGACCTTATGGTAATAAGTTAATAACATATCCATTTTGATATAAAGCCATCGCTTTTAATCCCACCATCCACCATGGTGTTCTTCATGGGGTTTTTCGTGATGGACAGGAACAGGCACGTATTCTTTTTCCACTACCTTGTACGGTACGGGTACGTGAACCTTTTCAACGTGATGAACTGGTATGTGAACAGGTACGTGAACCTTCTCGACATGATGAACAGGGTAAGGCACTTTTTTCACATGATGATGATGTACCGTATGCACGTGATAAGGCACGTGAATTTTCACACTAAAAAGTATTGTTGAATTCGTCATGAAAAATAGCATTGACATTTTCATGAAATCAGGAAGAATTCTTTAAACTTATGATTAATAAATGATTATGAATGATGACTCGATGAGTTAGTAGATGAAGAGGAGTAGAGATGAAAATAAAAGGAAAATAGAATGATTTTTTTTCATGAAAATAGGGGGATAAATTCTTTTGAACACAATCAATGTATTTGATACATGTATTTACACATGTATTTGATACAGGTATATCTTTTCTTGAAAATGGGGAGAAAAAGAGGAAATGCAGGGTAACATAGGAAAGATTGTGAAGTGAGAAATAATGTATTTTTGCATAATGCGAATTTCATTTAAATTAACTTTCAAATGAAGGAATTAATGACTTACTGATGATGCGAATGTCCACCTGGTGATGGTGCAGCTGTCGCCGCAGCCGCAATTCCACACACGAACAACTGAAATGAGACAGTGAATTTCTAATGAATCACGATGCAGTGTGCAGTTTGCCACTTGTTATAAGTGTCTTGTATGTCTTTCGGCATTCATTCGTATGCACAACATTTTTAAATTTCACTATGATTGTTCTTCACATGCATGTCCTGATTCGTTTTTCGTGGGAACTTTATGTATATCAAATTAATGACTGTCCTCAAAAAATTCTAAATTTAAAAACAGTTTTAACTCAAGAATCATTTTCTTCTTAAACTTAAGATTTTATTGAAGGTACGTTTTATCTCTCAAAACAATCCAAAAATTTAGATTCTATATTAATTTCAGTTAAAATTCTATTTCAGATTATGATTTGTGTTAATAAAAAGATTTTTCGATTTTTAAAACGTTATTTATCTTGATTAGGAAGTTCATTTATTCTTGCTCATTAAGCATGGGATGAAAGTGAGGATATGACGAGTTACAGATTAAAACTTTCAATTCCATATCCATATCCACTTAAAAAGTCCATCATTTTATGTTTAATTGACTTTTCTGTGCCGGTTTAATTATTATCAAACGATCTCAATTTTATCAACATATCCTGGGTAAAAGCTAATCACTTTACGTGCGTTTTAAATTAAGCTAGGAGAATTAATTAAAAATGTGACATTTTCATTCATTAAATGGTTTTCAATTTTATATTATATCACATAATATACCTGTATATAGATTTATACCTGTAAGATAGATTTTTATATCGTTTTGAAGGTAATTAAAGTCAGATCTAAAGTAAAATGACTTTCTCAGATACAATTTTAAGTATATTACTTATTTTTAATAATATATAAAATTAATAAGTCATAATTGGAAGTATCTGAAGAATGAAGCATTATTTAGTCTTAAAAAATGATATTTAATCAGTAAATTAAGTTATATTATTCATTTTTAAGTCCTCTATAAAT
This sequence comes from Synergus umbraculus, assembly GCA_900474325.1. Taxonomy (NCBI): domain Eukaryota; kingdom Metazoa; phylum Arthropoda; class Insecta; order Hymenoptera; family Cynipidae; genus Synergus; species Synergus umbraculus. The sequence continues at coordinate 121,317 of UCOK01008681.1, read as the reverse complement.
TTGCACTTATAAGCAATAAGTGTAATAACGAAAAATACGTCAAGCTGATTCAGGAAGTTTGGTACGTAAGTTCGCTTCCGCTTATCTTGATGTTTCACTGATGTATGAAACGCATTTAATATACAGTAAATCTCTAAATTTTTCTTTAAAACTTAAAAAATTGGCAATTAAAATTAAAATTTGCATCCATTGTCGTAGGGGAAGATATATTCCATACTCACGTCTTTCGAAAACAAAAGTACTCACTACACTATTCTAATTTTCACAAATTGTATGCGAAATCAAATAGAAAGGTATATACTGCATTTTAAATAAATTTTTCAAAGATTATATCTTTTTCACTTCACTTAATTTACAACAAATGAAATTAACAAAATTCCTTGACAAAATTATTATTCCCTAACAAAAATGGACAATCCGCGGAAATCACAACTGATTATTGAATTCATAAAGAAGTCTCCCTTTGGAGAGCGGATGCACGGATTTAAAAAATCCTTTTTTTAAATCGACTTCACTTAACAAAAATATAATTGTTAATTAAAAAAAAAACTCACAGCGATGATGTGAGAGTGCATGGTGGTCTTTTAGTGATTCGTTTCCGAACGCTGATACAGTTCTGTCTATGGCGGTCAGCGATGTGTTTATAAAGGACTACCCGATGCCAAAACGTAAAATGTAAAGAGTAAGGGGTGGGAGCGTTTCTGTTACATAAAACTCGAAGAAGGAAGTCGATGTTCTTGTTACGTAGTTCGCTACTCCACGTGGTTTATACGATTTATGCTACTTAAGAACCAGTTGCATGTTATATAGAATAAGAGAAACAGGAGCACATTGTTGTTCTGACTTTTATTACATTTTTCAAAATCAGGTCTCTTGCAATAATTTAACATTTATGTGCGTTTTGCATATTATGTATTATTTATTTCAAGAGTAAAGTCAGCTAAAAGCTGATTAAGGTCGTTGCGGACCCAAGTGTTAAGATCAAAATTCCATTCTCCATTTTACTCAACGAAAATTATAGATAAATATTTTTTCGCTCTGTAGCGTTAATCTTTTTTCAAATATAAGACTACATACAGAGCGAAAAAATATTTAATTTCGATAATTTTTTCATAAAACGAGGAATTCAAAATCTGACTTCAAAATTCAATATTTTCATTTTACTTAAAAAAGATTTGAATTAGATATTTTCTCGCTCTGTACGCATAATTCTAGTTAATAATTGATTAACTCTACAGAGGGTTAAAATTACAAATTTAATATTTGTTGAGTAAAATGAAGAAATCGAATTTTTAAATTAGAACTTGGCTCCAACAGCCTTGATATCACCCCATCTACAGATTTTATAGTCTTTTCCCTATTCATCTGTTTTCCCCTTTTTTTAAAAAAGAATTACGCTTTTTTCGCTTTTTACTTAAATGTGGAATGAATCAATAAAACTCCAAAAGAAAATTCAAGTTTTTTGCGTGAAATTTCAATTGTTTTGTTAAAAATTAATTTTTCTAGTCTTCAGAATTAAATGTGTAGTTGAAAATTCATCTAATAGATTTTTTGAAGGAAAATTACCTTTTTTGGTGGACAATAAAACTTTTTTTTGTCGAAAATTAATTTTCTTTGTTGAAAATCATCTTTTTCGTAGAAAATTTTAATATTTACATGATAATCCGTCTTTTTTGGTGAAAATTCAACTATTCCGTTGAAAATTCATTTTTTTGCTTGAAAATTTATGTATTTAGTTGAAACTCCATTTTTTAAACTGAAAAGTAAACTTTTGTGTTGAAAATAAAAAAAGAGCGTTTCAATATGTTATATTAAATTAATAATTCAATTTATGTCGTGAATGTTCAAGATGATTGAATATAAAAATTCATTTATCAATATATAATATTTTTTATATTTATTTACGACTAGGGTCCCGACCTGACAATTAAACATTAATTGAGCCGCTGGATTCTATAAATGCATATAAAATTCAGATGGCCATTCCGCCGTTTGGTCTGTGTTGTCTTTAAAATCGATTTTGAAAATTAAATTTTAAAGACAACAGCGGCTAATGAATCATTTTCATTATTAAAAATTTTAAATATTCCTATAAATTTACGATGGCATCCATCCAAGTATAACCCAAGCAAGCGCTGCTGAACTTCGGTGATTGGATGAGATTGCCTTATACAATTCCATGCGTCCGTTTGGACAAATGAAATTACTATAATGTGGAAATCATTGAAAGTAGGTAATATACCACCAAAATTCTCTGTAAATGAAAAGGTATAATTTTAATTAACGACTTTTACTGCGTGTAAAAAACATTACAAAGAAAACGATATCAAGAAGATGATATTATTAACACTCTCACAAGATCACGTAAAAGTAGAAGATTCTCATTTTTATGATTCAGTACTTAAGATCGATGGTAATAAAAAATGGAGCGTATAAAGAGAGAAATTTCATCTTTATAATCCAAATTATGCATACGCATAACTCTACGTGCATAATGCATTAGCGGAAAGTATATGGCCATTTTTATACCTTCATAAATTAGGTAGCCTTACTATTCTTTAGAGAAAGGTTTTTTTTCCAAAGGGGAAGTACCCACTTCTACATTCTTATCCCATAAAGTGGAAAAATCCATTTACAATTTAAAAAGTTAAAATGATCAGCCTGAGTTTTGTATAAAATTATAAAGCCTAAAATATTTTGCAAAAATGATTTTTTTCTTAAATCAAAATTAAAATGTTTCTATAAGCAAAGAAAATTTGAAAATCCTAAATTAATTATTGGACCAGGTCAAAAGTTGATACGCCCTTCTAATTATTTAAAAGCTCCTTTCAAAAGTTGGAAAATTCTCGAACAGTTGCATAATAATTATGGCCGTGGACTTGGTCGTTGCTCTGAGAAGTGACCCGAGGGGCGCTCGACATCTTTAATCTTGTAAGTGGTGCAGCAGGAAGTATTGCAGTTTACAAGCCCCAAGATATCAGTCATAAAGGGAGAAAGTCTTTCGTAATCCCAACGGCTTGACTCATGTTCTGGAACTTGTTCACATTACATATTATACGGATGGGCCAATGACTCCTAAATATTTGCAGAAAGATCTGGAGATTCAGCGTTCTCCTAGATTTAATGTATTTCCATTTTAGAGTTCGTACAATGCTTTAAAGGTGAAAGTAGTTATACGATTTTTAAGAGGAATGCACATTCGACCGCATGCTCTGCTGAAAAATAAATAACGCACTCAAAGAAAGTCACGTACTCGTTGGAATGAGGCCAATAAGGTGTGCGACTTCTTTTTATTAACGGATAATTGTTTGTGAAGATCGCAAGTGATCAGCAAATCACAGTAATGAAAATATAGTTCCTGAAAACTCTGGAAAGCCGGTTTCCTAACGAAGAATCGATTAAATTTTATAATTAATAAACGAAGGTCCTATAATAATCCGAGATACGTAATATTGAATTAACTTATGCAAGACTTTAATGAAAAAACTTATTACGAAACTTGACAGATCGCATTTTTATTTACATAACGAATGAGAATTTAACTAATGATTATTTATTTGTAATATTTATTTTCGCATCATTCATTTTTTTATAACAACTTAACTTTTAATTACAAGAAAAGATTGACATATCGACGCGGGACAAATACTGACTTTCCTATTCATAATATACAAATTATCATTGATACCAAACATGACCAAACTTGAATTATATATCTACGTTATTATTCTGTAACTGAATTAGGTTCCATCTTGCGGGTGTGGTTGATTTTAATCATGAGAACCTCCCAAGAATTTTAATAGCGAGGCAAATTAAAACAGTTGAAAGAGTGCATTGTAATTTGATAAGTTCTTTATGGCTTTGAAATTAATTAAGATCAAAAACGGCATTTTTCAAAATGCCAAATTACTAAATTAAATGCATTTTAACTCAAATTGAGTGGAAAATCTGCAAAAAGGAAATGCGATTTAGTTAAGAGCAAATGCTCTTAAGTTGCAATATTCTTAATATTGCAAGATGATGAAATTACAATCACGAGCCATTCGTAAAAAATCGAAATTGCTTAAATAAAAACTACTTCTTCTTTTTAGATTTTGTAGATGATTCGACTTGTGGTTTCTGCCAGTCCAAAGGTTTTCTTCGGTACATGGGCCAGGGTGGAACAGTGATAATTGCAGCCATAACGAATCCAGCTCCTAGGATATAAATTGTTTGTGAGAACTGTTGAATAGCGTAGCCCCAGACTAATCCAACCACCTGGAAGCCCAAAAAACGTTTTTAGATCAATTCTTTTAATTTATAAAAGTCAAATAAACATGTTAACATTTATTTCAATCTAAGTTCTCAGATATTTTTGTGAATTAAAATTTACCCCAAAAAGTGTAATGATAACTCTAGCGAGTTTTTCTGCTCTGGCTTGGCCGTCATAATCCTAGAAAAAAATGTACGATTATTATTTGTATTATTATAAATTATAAACGTATCAGAATTATCGAAATGATAAAAGTCGATAAAAGTGAAGCAAAAAAATATAGATTTCAACGTGTTCATTTCCATATGCGACAAATATTATTTAAAACTGCAAAATGTTTGCTAATCTTTAAATGAAGTCAAAAGTAATTTTTTTACTCTACTAGACCAAAATATGCTATAAAATAATTTAAATACTTTATTTGCCGCAAAAGTAAATTGACAGTTTTTACCTCTTAACATATTGAAAACATTGTTTTTAAATTGACTTATTAGTCTAATAAATTTTTAATTAGAGCAAAAATATGTTACAATTGAATATTCGGGTTCAGTTTTTTAATAAATTAAGAATAAGTATCGAGGAATAATGTTTTTTAGAGAAATAGACATACGGTGAAGCATAACCTACAAGAAGAGTGACAGATTCTTTAAACAAGGATTAAAAAATAGTAAATTTGAAATGCAGGTGTTTAAAACTTACCATATGTGTGGGAATGTTTTTAAAATACTCTATCCAGTCCTTCATTTTGACTAATTGACTGAAAATCGACTAAAGAAAAGAAAAACGATCTCAATGTAAACAGACTGACACTTGACACTACGTGGACAACTTACACGTGCGCAAGGTCGCAATAAATCGACTATTTTCTGCCATGGCTGCCACGTTGATGAAAAGAGGCGGGAAAAATCAAAAATTCAAATTTTTTATTTCTTATAAATCATAATATTATTAGAAATATGTTGAAATATAATTTTAGCTGCTTTCTCTGAAAATAGATAAAAATTTATTTTTTAAATTTCTCTGTGTATTATTAATAATCATAAATATCTGAAATAGTTTAAATTAAAAAAAAATAAAAATAAAAATAAAAATAATCACATAAGATTGATGTTTTTAGTTTGCTGTTTTTCATTATAAAATTATATTTAATTCAAAGCACGCCACACTATTAAAACATAGAAGACCTAACTTCTTAAATAATTCAAATCACTCAAGCAGGAAGACTCGTAAAACTCTACGTAAAAGAATTTGTTACGAAGTGTTTGAAATTGCATCATATGCAAACAGAATTGGAAGCAAAGCCAAACTTTTTGAATAATTTCAACAAACATTATAATAAAAGTGTTTTTATGGCGGTAATTTCCTTAATAATTATTACTAAGCAGATTTCACTAAAAAATTATTAAATTTATTTTTGCAATAAAATAAATTCTTTTTTCTTTTCCTGATATATGTAATAATTGTTATATAATAGATAAATACCCTTTAATCGCTCCTTTCTGAGAATCTCAACTTTCGATGTCACATAGTCTTGTTTTTTTTTACTCATTTAAAAAAAAAAGTAATCCTTTCTCCTTTAAATGTCAGTATTCCTCTTACATCCATTCACTTTCCAAACGACTCTTGTTACGATAATTATGTTATTAATGTTGTCACATTTTTTACAAACTACTAGTTTTTAGCCAAATTAACAGAATATTTTATATTTTATTAGTAAATTACCTATAAAAGAAGGAAGAGGAATAAAATAATTGTAATAAATTTAATAAAAAAGTATTGTTTTATTTTATATAAATTAGAACACATTTGCTGACACAATTAAGAATGTCGTTTATTTAAATTATATTCTTAAAAATAGACCTGGATGAATAATGAAAATGTATAAACTTTTTTATACTGATGCAAGGAATGAAATATTTACATTGAAACGATTCAAATTATGTGGCAAATGTTTTCATTTATAATCTGCTAATTGAGTTTTCATCTGGATTCGCTGGAAAGGAACTCCAGATATGAGTTGGCAAAATTTGTCCTTTATGTTGAGCGTAACTGACAGCGTCGTTGACAGTTGGGAATAATGTAAAGTAGCTTTCCTTTCGTTCTACGAGATCACAGTTTCTTATCGTGTCAAACACAGGTCCTGTTAAAACATTAATCCATTTATCAATATTACGTTTTTTTATCAGATCAAGTCGGAAATAATTATAGGGAGTAACTAATACAGAACAAGATTAAAAAAAAGCCTAGAGTTGAGTTATTAGAAATAAATTTACTCAAAAATAATTTAAATAATTTAATCAAATTTGAGAACTAGAACTTTTTCATATTTTCGATCAGGTTTATAGGATACCCAAGTGTTGTAATTTCCGTGCAGATTAAAACGGAATAGCATTCCATTATATTTTTATAGGAACTTCCACTCTCACATCTGGAGACTTATAAAATTCTATTCGATATTTTATGCATGCATGCTGCATTATATATAAGATGCAATTTAGAATCGATAAAGGTCGATTAAGCATTGAATAAAATTCAATTTAAAGTATAAAATCTCTAAATTTGGACTTGGTTCGATCAAAAAATGCGGCAACTCACCTGAACATCCTGAAATATAGAGCGAAACATCAATTTTTTTGTATTCTTCCACCAGAGATCTAAGCATCCCTACACCCGCCGGATCAATATGGATTAATGCCGAAAAGTCCAAAATCAGAACTCTAAGCTGTGAAAATATTAAGTTTTTACATTAAATTGATTATTCATTTTTTATGATAGATTCTTCTCAGAAATAGAATTTACTTTATAATTAACATATATATATACAACACTAAAAGCGAGAAACAAGAAGTGAAAATATGAAATCGATATTGTGCCTTAAATGCAGCATTAACTGCAATAATTATAAGTGTAATTTTGTTTTGAAGTATTTTTACTTTGTTGCTGTAAAAGTACGGCATGCCCGTAACAGAAGAAGCTTCTTGGGAGGTGCACGTGTCTCCTTCGAAACCCACATTCGAATATCCAGCCTGAAATTAGAGCGACAGTCCTTCATACATTTTTTGTCGCCGAATAATCAATTATTTTCAATTTAGGGTACCTAATAATTTTAAGAATATAAATCTTCCCCGTTCACTTCTTATTGAATGAGAAATTAGAGAATATCAATCTTTTGCATTTTGCAATCATTTTCAATCTTGAATCATTTTCAAACTTAATGAAATCATGCGTTTTATTTACAAATGATTATGTATTGTTTCTTATAAATCGTGATTGGCATTTAAAACAAAAATTAAGTTCATTCTGCATTTGCAGACTTTCAATTTTTAATGCAAAAGCTTTTATGCATGATGTAATTTGTGTTGAATGATTTGAAGCTGTGATGATTTAAAGCTGGTCTAACATTCAACTAAGATTGCCACAAATAAATTGAATAAGTGCTAGGAGAAAGAATTATATACAGATTTCTTACATGAAATGCTTGTGATTTGAACTAAACGAAACACAACATTGAATATCTATATAAAGAGGGATTATAGTGTTTGTTACAAAACTAATTAAAATTACCATTGGACTTTTAGCAAGTTGTCTTTTCCATTCATGTGAGGATGTCAAGTCTTTTACTATGTCTTTACACAATGTAACAACATTCACCTTATTCGTTGATTCTGCATTTTCAATTTCTGCATTTTTGAGCCTCAAAGCCAATTCGGTTTGAGGAATCACACCAGCAGTTTTGTAGACTTGCTTTCGGAAGTGTTGCCTGGAAGCAAAGTTTAAACCTCCACAATAATGCAAAATTCTCACGCCTGGTACCTCCACTGTCTGTAAATTTGATAAAATTATTATAAAATATGTTTCATCTTATTCGATGGTTATATTCATATTTTTATATTCATATTTTGATATTCTTCCTTGTTATCAATTTTAATGTAAACTGGAAAATTTATTTTTTGGCAAAAAGGAAATTACTGTGGTAGATCATACTCCTTTGAATCTCTTGATATCCAAGAAGAATTCTGTACCAGGAACAAGGGCCAATTTGCATGTGTAAGGTTTCATTGTCAAAGTCAACAAGTTTCCTATACATAATGCCGCACCAAGGAAAAGTCCGTATTCAATGTCTAAAATAACTACACTGAGAAAAGTTATCATCCAAATGGCAGCATCCATTTTTGACATTCTCCAGAATTTCAAAAAGTCCTTTACTTGCATTAACATTCCTTTCAATGCTATTATTATAATTGAAGCCAGGATACACTGCAATTTATATTAAAATTAGAACCTTTTTAATTGGTTTTCTAGATTTTTAGTTTTCTAGATATTTACCCTTGGTAGAAGTTCAAAAAAGGGACCAATCCAAAGTAGAACGCTTAATAAAATGCTGCAAGAAATGAAGCTCGTTAGTTGAGTTCGGCCACCCACAGTTTGTTGAATTAATGATCTGGACAACGAGGCACAAAAAGGCATGCAAGAGAAAAATGATCCGACAAGATTTCCAAGACCCTAAAAAAAATCACATTTTACCATCGAGAAAATGTTAAATGGTTTTTCGATTAAGTAAAAAAATTAACTTATTTTACTTGAGCAAATAATTCTTGGTTTGGGTCGACCTCGTAGTTGAGTTTTTGAGCAAATATTAGAGCCATCGACATTGATATGGTGTAAGATACCATCGTGATGATAAAACTATCTAAGGCTACAACTCCAAGTAAACCAAACGGTGGCAGTTTTGGTTCAGGTAATCTAAAAATTCAAATTATAAATGAGGAAATTCATTATTAAATCTCTATTCTAATCTCTAATCATTATTAAAATTAATTTATGTATAATTTCTTATTAAGATGTAATAATCACCCCACAGGTATTTCGCCTACGGTAATTATGCCATAAGTATCTGCTAAGTTCATAAACATTGATGATACCGTACCCAGGACCACAACAATCATTTCTATCGGTATAGGTACTGAACATCGCTTTGCTGCTTGCGGCTAAAAATATTCAAGAGAAAAGAAATTCAATAATTCTATACTTCTTATCTATTTACATTTTTATGAAGCATTATAAATACCTTCAAAACTTCATTATTGATTACAATCGCAAATATGGTAATTGAGGAAAGGATCATTGCAGACGCATTAACATTTTCTATGTTGTTGACAATGTCGACATAAGTCTGAAAGTATATATATCTTTAAGTGAAATTATATATTATATGATGTTTCAAATAGATTATCTTTTACTTGAAAAGTAAATTAGTAAATCACCTGCCTAACCTACTTATTCATTAATTGGAAACGTAATTATAGCATATATGTAAGCAATTACGAATAACTGTCTGCATGTTATGTCAAAGAATCGCTTCCGCCAAAGCTGAACGGTCTGAATAACTGACTTTTCCGGGATATCACTTTTAAACTTGTTCTTGTTCCGACTAGACTAAAGAGAAATTGAGAAAGAATAATCTACCATTTCCAATGTCTACGATATCGCAGACGTATATCACATATCTTTATAAAGAGAAACCACTTTTTCGATTACTATCATTTAGCTTCGATAAAAATGCATTTTTCATTCATTACTTTTACTGGAATTCAAATCTTCCATTTCCGTTCAATCTTTAAATTATTTACATTTAAATCGTTTAAATTATATTTGAACGTGGAAGTTCAGATGAAATTGAGTTTCCGTTTTCGGAAAAATTCACTCAAGTTTCTTTTATAAGCACTTACTGAAAAGTTTAATTTTATCTTCTGAAAGTAAAGTTCCGATTACGCTGGAGATATAGGCGAAGTTTAGAGTCCAGAGTGTTAGAATTTCCTACTTCTTGGCAAATTTATGTTACAACCTTTTTCACTTTTACTACTTTCTTCGTCATTAAAGAAATCTTATCTTTTATCTGTTTTTCAAGAAATATCATGCAAAATTCTACTTCATTGTTTGATATACATGTATATACATGTTTCTGCACATGCATTGTCTTTTTTCTTTATACAGATCTGAAGTTATGTTTTTGCTAGCTTTGTAGTTTATATGTTGAGCATAAAACATAGAGAATGAACATTTTGAAATGGAGTTTTGTTTACTCACGAGAATAACTTTGAAAAGTCCTTTCCGTTTGTGTAGTTGGAGACCGAAGAGGTCCTTTATTTGAGATGTGAGTACGTGAACGGCGGCTGCAGTTGTAAAACCACTGACCAAAGTTTCGGACAAAAGGGAGGATATGACGCCCAGTCGTAGAAGGTACATTGCCAACTACGAGACACAGTTTATGTCCATAAATATGTATGGATGTAAAATCTGACCTAGACTTCCTTTTTACGAGCTATAGAATAATATATACCTGCATCAGAGCCACCATGAATGTAACCGCTGTAGCTACTTCCGTTGGCGTGTATTGCACAATTTCAGAATTGAGATCTGAACTATTGTTGCTAGGGATTGTGCCATTAGATGCTTGAGGAAATGTAGCGTGATTTAAAACTACTTTCCCGGTCATCATGCATATTACTGCAAAAGTACCTGCAGCCAAAACATGTTATGTTTTCATATGTATACAAATTATAATATGAATTGTATATTGAAGGTATAACATAGAATTTTGTTTATTATTCGGATTATCTTACCCATTGAATTGTGCCTTGACGTTCCGAAAATTGCATAGACTAATACTGGAAAAAATGCCATGTATATTCCGATAATAGGCGGTACGTTCCCTAAAATGGCATAGGCCATACCTATGATCGAAAATATGTATTTTTTAATATTATGGTGATAAATTGTTGATGAGAATGTGTAATTCATATGATATAAACGTATATACCCTGGGGGATGTGCATGACAGCGACTGTAACTCCAGCAACAATATCTCCGAGTATATCTTTTTTCCATTCATAATTGAAAAGCCAATCCACTATAGGCACTGTTTGTTTTATACACGAGTCTACTTCAAAGTGCTTACACTGATTTGCTAATTTCTCCTTGACTGATAGAAAAATAGAAAATATCGAATTTAAAATCCATTAAAATGATGATGATGATAATGATGATAATGATTACGATGAAAAAATAGAATAAAGTGTACTAAAATTGATCATTTGAAGTTCCTTAAAATTGAAATTGTTAATTTGAAATACAGATTAAAGAAATTGAACGAAATTAAAGATCCATATTATTATCTTATATTTTCTATTATATAATATTCATATCTAAGTACTGAGAGATAAAAGATAACAGATAAGATTATCGGTCTGACTCGTGTCAGATTTTTCTACTACAATTGTACTTAAGCTCCCAAAATTTTAATATTTCGGAATATATTTTTATTTATTTCTCATTTTACCAAAACAATTTTATCAGTTTATTTCATGAAAACATTTAAATGTTTTCCAAATATTTTTCCTCAAACATTTATGGATAACTAGACTCAATTATACTTTGCTTATCTTTTCAACCCATTAACATTTTAAAAAGCTTCTTTTTTCTTATATTTTGCGCATTTTAAACTATTTCAAGGACATTTTCTAATGACCTTCATATAGAGTTACCAAATATAAAATATATGGTTTCTTATAGATCTTTTTGTATTTTCCTTCCTTTCTCTAATCTTTAATCATGGAACCACATCAAGTCACGGCACTGCGAGGTGGTTTGTAATACTCACGTGGTGTCTTGGGCTTAGAATACTGTCCAATTCGGTGCAATTCATCTTGTTGATACACCGGTCTCCGAACCACCAGTTCCGGCAAAATTGCCGTCATTTCGTCGCACAAAGCGTCTGCAAGTAAATCATTAAAATAAAATTCAGTTCCAAGAGTCATTTTTCAATTAAATATAATGTGACGAACGCTTGACTCGTGCCGGCATCATTTATGGTAAACGAAAAGCGCCATCCGGTTCAGACCAGTCACCAGTGAATGCAAAACAGTAAATGTTTTTGCAGATGTGTTAGTGAATGTTTGAACGGAATAGAAGGCACACAAATAGGAAGAGAAATAAATGTAATCAAATCAGAGTGAGACATTCGGTCCCGAAAGTCACGCGGTTTCTTACAATAATAAAAATAATGAAATTGCAGATTCTTCTTTCAATTATATTGATATTAAGATAAAAATATTGATGACAATATTGATGAAGTTTTTGAGGAACTCTTTTTTTAATCAAGAGTGTCTCTCACATTGCAATTGACATTTTCAATTAAAGTCTCACACTTCCGGGATAATTGGATAGAAAATTGAATTTGCACAATTTGTGAAAGCAATTTTCAAGATTGTAATGTTCTGAGGATGATTATTTGGATTTAATTTCAATTTGAGTTAAAAATCGGGAAGTTGAGGGCACTTGAAAAATTTTACCTGTCTCCATGATCGATTGAATGATTCGGTCTGGTCAGTCACGAGGTCCGGCTGTACGTCACTTGTCAGAAATATGAACTGGCAAGACTGCCAAGTTAAACGACTCTGTGTTTCCGACGATACTGATAAAGCGGATTGTACAACAAGCTCTCGCGTTTTCTAACTGTCGCAAATTTTTTTCTTTTATTATACATGGTAATCTGCAGACTTAAGCTGCGGATTGTGGTGTTTAGCTTGGATAATGGGACTGGGAGTAATAAAAGTAGATTGTGCAGAGAATCTTGTTAATTTAATCTCAAGTTTCCTCTAATGATAGGGAAACTCGGACCGACAAACGACAAACTTTTCTGGATGAGAGTTGATGATTTTAAGGACTTTTAGAACTGATTGCCTCCACAAAATTAACGAGTCGGAAGTCTGATGCAACATATATGGAAAAATAAGTTATTCTTTAAATAAAAATGTTAGGAAAAACAATTTTTGTAGTACCTGACCTTCTGCAGTTGAAAATCATTGCACTGAGTTTTAAGAAGTCAATAATATTTTGTTTTATATTTTAGAATCTGCTTTTTAAGTAGGTCGTTATAATAGTGGTTCCAATGGGATTACATTATCAGATGCTTTAATTCATTGTTTAATTGCAATAAAATATGTTTACAATGTTTGGCTTAGAATAGATAGGCGGAAGAGAAGATATTTTTTTAAAAACAGAAAGAGAGTAAATAAAGCAATCAGTAATAGGAGTGAGGTCGTCATGTGATCGGATTTATGGAAATCATAAGACCAGTTTTTCAGTCACGGGACTGAAATAAACGAGAAGTTTAGATAACAGTTTTTATAATTATTGCCAATGTGATTGATGCAGACGGTCGAGTGCCGCTTGAATGTTATCGACAGTCTTGTTTCAGGAATACGTACAGCAAGTATATTAATGATATTGCGGATTTATCGACTTCAAACAAGTTTAATTATTAGCTTGACGTTAATGAACAATGTAATTGTACAAATTTTATAATTTATTGCACGCCGTGTATCATGTGTTGAAAATGACTGTAAGTTTGTATCAAATCTCATTTTAAAGGTAGGACAAGATAATTAAATAACTAAATAACATAACTCATTGAATTGGTACAAATTTTTAAATGTTTGTAAAAAAATGAAAATAACTTTTAAAAACAAGTGCTTTGGGTTAATGCACGGGTACTAGAGCATGTAATTATTAAGATAATATTCCTAGATATAATAAATTAAAAACAACCTTGTGGGAAATTTTCTGAACTATTTTTATCTTACCACCTTTTTTTGGTGTATTTTTACTCTTCAATGAACAATTGATTTCACCTATTATAAAAATCAATAGTTAGATTTATCTTGATTTGGAAAATATGGTTTTTATTATTCCACGTGTTTTGAAATATAAAATGAGAATAACAATTATCCTCTAGTTATTTACATTTATTTACCTCTGTTTCTTTCCTTGATGATAAGACTTATTTTTCAATTCCAGATACATGAGTTGGCACAGGTGGAAAAAAATAACGAAATCCCCGAGGAATAATATATTTCATGATTTTTGATTTATATACAGAAAAAGCCTCATAAACTTTTATACAAAACACATTTCGTTGCATAAGGTTGTAACCGTATAGTTTATGTATAAACTATCAAAACTGTCTTTCAATGCGTTAAATAGTTTACTGTACAGTAAATACGTTAGGAAGTATTATTTAGGAGGTGATTTTTCATTTTTAATATATTTACGTTACGTAACTTTCAGACCAAAATATGTACAGAGAAAAAAAAAAAGATTTTTGTTAGTGTTTGTTTTTTTCATACTTTGTCTTTTTTTACATTCGTCTTATTAAAGAAGGGAACAACTTGGAAAAAAATTCTGCATAAGAGAAATGTTTATGTTTATATAATGTATTTATTATACGAATTATATACATATTATGTTTCCTGTTTTAGATTGAGGAAACTGATTCTGGTCAATTTTAAGCCTATACGCAACAAAAAGTAAAATGATTGATCTTTATATTTTAACCCAAGGCGAGGAAATCAGTAATCACAGAGAGAGTGCTTTTATAGCACAATTTTAGCAAGTGCTTCTCTTCAACTATAGGCTGATATGTAGATCTATAAATAATACAAAAGGTGAACGATAGAGTTCAGTGCTCGAGAGGGAAAAAAACTTTCACGCCTATAAAGTGCGAAATGTATTCTGATTCAAGTCGCTTTTTTTACCAAAACAATATTCCATTATCAATAAACATGATTAAAAGTCCTGTATCGTGAACTTGACCTTGAACTTTAGTTGAAATATTTGCTTGATTGGATAATCAAGTTTAAGGACATATAGCATGTGATACTTATGCCATATGAGCAAATGCTTAGTCTCGCCAACTTTACGACTATGACTAATAATATGTAATAAAAAATTTTAATCTAATACTAGGCAATCTAGTTTATTTAGCGAAAAATATTATGTAGCGAACGCAATGTTGGTGAAACTCGACATGCTCTTATGATAATTACCACATGCCCTCAAAAATGTATAAAATAATTAGGGATCTAGAACGGGGCACAATAGCTGATATTGTCTTTTTAAAATTATAATTAGCACAAATTAATCCAAATGTATGATTAAAAGAGATAAATTTCATAAATAATAATGAAGCCTCTCAACAATCATATTGTTTACATTGAACAAACAGAATGGAAGCTTTATTCAACAGGGAATTTAAATCTTTTTAAAAAAACCAAAATTTCAAGATCGTGCTTATGAAAAAAGAGGGGAGCAAATTAAAAATAAACATCTTACTGAAAGACACGTGGAGAAACCTCGCAAGACTAAAATAGCAAAGAATTGGTGACAATGAATTTATCGCTTCAAAAATTACAAACAGGGCCTGTTTTACCAAAAATTTCGAATATAATTTTCAAAACTTGTTAATTTTTAAAATAATTTTTCTTGCTGGAACCTTTTCTGTGTCTTGCAGAATTTAGCAGGAAAAAATCTGTTAAGAATTTTTAATATCATTTTCGATGGATAAAATCAGAGTTAAAAAAAGAAAGTTATACAAAAAACAGAGAGGAGAAATTTATTGTTTTTTCTCAATCAGGATTTATCGAGATTTTATGAAATTGAAGAGTAACTCCTATAAAACCAATACCTTCTCATTATGATAAGAAGTTAAGAACTGTTGATTAAAATCTAGAGACCAAATGAAAAAGCTTTACTATGCCAAAATATAACACCTTTTTACTCTCGAAAATTAAAAAAAAATGAAAAGCACTTCACTATTATTGCACTTACATTATATCCGAATGAAGTAAGTGTGGGAGAGAAATAGAAAGATATAAGAAGGAAAGGCACTGCAGCTATCCTCCCTGATTTGTCTCTCGAAGGTAAACAATGAAGAATTAAATTTCGGATGAATTAATTGCCAGTGTTTCCACCGAGGAGTGCAAAGGAATACTAAGTATATTCATAGAGCTTTGTAAATAAGGGAATATAACCATCGAGATTTCTCTGATCTTGACAGAGATCACGAGGTCTTGCGAAACGTGTGCGATGCCGGATACAGGCGACTTTACTTGAAACCGGCCACGGAAAACATTGACCTTGAATCTCGCTTTAATGCAAAATGATTTAGGCTCGGCGTTTAATAAAAAGGGATGACATTGAAATTTTAATTTTAATGCCTACCTCGGCGTTAAACATAAACATGCATAAAAACAGCATAAAAGTATTTTTATCTGCATAAATTCAAAACAACTCTGCTCTGTCAATATTTTTTTTGATGAATATTTTAAATAATGTTTACAAGAAAATTGTACACTTTTGTAATTGTAAACGTTTGATTTTGCTGGAATTATTTATACACAAAATTACAAAAATTTACAATCTTTCGGTGTAGAATGGAAGATTCTACGCCGAAGAGATTTTCATGAATTTACCTGAATTTGGTGAATTAGAACAGGATAATTTATCGTTACTCACAATTTTTTTTCGTTTTTGTCAAGAAACTAGTATGTAGTAATTGCACATCTACTTTAGATGAACAGTTCCAATACTTTTATGTAGGTATATAGCTCATGGACAAACAGTAAAAGATAGGAGCTAGTTTATTGCACTTTTACGTTCTTGATAATAAAAAGTTTAATAAATTCTTCGCAAAGCGAGGTCACTTAATATATTAATAAAACTAAATATAAAATTCTCATATTTTCCATCTTATTTTTCATTTCTTCAATCTATTGGTCAATCATAATAAAAATGACCGTATATTTTTAATCAAATAAGCCAGAATTTCCAAAAACAAATTTCCAAAAAAAATTTCAGAAACAAGTTTCAAAAACAGTAAAAGAAAATTCTGAGCATGCAATTTTTCTTTGCTTTTGCAACTATTCTTCTCTCATTATAAAGTCTTCATAAATCAAATAGCAATAAACTCGATTGGTTTAATTAATTAATTTACCCGCAATCTTCATTTGCATTCATCCAGAAATACTTTTTTAGCTGAAGATTTAACGACATTTGCACTTACCTATTTGTGTTCAGTTCAACTAAAATTGATTAAACTTTCCTTCTAAAATAATCCTTCCTTCACTAATTAAAGTTTATATATCCACAGTAAATGGTAGTTTATGGTAGTTTATGGTAGTTTATGGTAGTTTATGGCAACCACAGTAAATTGTAATTTAATATTCTAAAATATAAGGTCACACACGAAAAGCATGCAGACGAAAACACGAAAGTGAATAAGAATGCATGAACAGAGAATAAGTTTGGGTGTCCAGCTTGGGTTGTTCGAGGCAACGAACTCGACGTTGAACTGAAGAAAATTGGAAGAAAACAATGTTCGAGGTACAAATATTACTTCGTCACCTCACAATGATTCACAGCTATAGTTCCTATGCACATTCAATAAATTCAACGCCAACTTAAGGCAGGAGCAGTCTTGTTGTTTAACGTAATATTGATAAGGAACACCCTGTATAGACAGGTGAAGGCGGTGGCGGACTCGGCAGTGCCGATATTTTTATCTGCGAGAGAAACAAGTTTCAGCCTACGTAAAATAGCCCAGCATCAACCCATTGACTCCTAAGAGAACTCGAAATTATAATATGCACAAAGGACACTCATTTCAACTCAAATAGAGAATTCTCTCCGCAAAATGCACTCAGAATCGGAAATTTTCATGTAGAACTTAATTTTCATGTACACTGAGGGGTAAAATTGTCTTGTTATGACAATAAATAAAGAAGGAAAATTTATTAAAGTTTGACAGATTGGCAAATACCTAGAATTGTGAAAATGACAATTGCCTAGAATTATGAAAAATGCACTTGAATTCAAGGGATTTGTTTAGAATTATAAAGAATTTACGATGGAATCTATAATTTTCAAGAATGCATTTGAATACAATGAGTATTGATAATTAAATTAATCTATGCGTGGTTGTAGAATTTCCCGTGTAATTTATGGTGATATTTATGGCTTTCACAAGAACTTCATAAATTATGCCTAGGCTTTATTCCCCACGTTTGAGTGATGCAATGCAGAGTTTACGGAATATAACTAATTGCAAAAGGCATAAATTGAGTTTGACATATATTGATAAAAATATTTTGTAAATATGAGAAAGACGTAAACAAAGCTCTTATAGTTAGTTATATTAAAAACAAAAAAGTAGAATTCCTCCATGAATGGAATTAAAAACAGTATGGACGAAAAGATTTTCAATTTTTTTGTGGAAAAATTTGCAGTATGTTTACAGGTAGTTGATAGCTTTGTTTAAATAATGATATTATTTTCTACTGTCTGAACTGAAGCAACGATATGGTTTTTTCTTCACATTATACATATTTACGACGAGCTTATCACAGTGCGATAAGAATGTTCATTAATTACACATGTTTCGGTAGCAAACTTCTCAATATTTGGTCATATATTGTGCCATAATGACGTATGTAAATTTCACAAAGATGTGGAAAAGTTTTGTAAAGTAAAAAGAGGTGGTAAAATATATTGTAATATTCTCAAATTAATCGAGAAAACAGACATTTCGATAATAAAAAAAACGTTTTTTATTTTCGAAAATAATAATTAATTGATGTGCAGTAGAGACTTAATTTTTCGTACAGAATTATCTACGAAATTTGATAGAACGACAGTCGTATTACTTAACAAGTTACATCCATTTCGAGGTGATGCTAGTAAACCGAGGTCTGCTTGGTACAGTTTAACACTTTTCCTAGTTGGTCGAGGTATTACTTTCAATTCGTCACCAATTTCCAAACAATCTCCGCGAGGTCCAGAAATGGGCCACGATACGTCTAATAGCCTATCATTCTTACCAAATGGAGTTGGGTTTCTGAAAGGGAATCATTTTATAAGTAATGGTTTCAATTTTATAAGTGATAGTATAAATTTATACATGAAATTATAAATATTAATAAAAACTGACCCATATTTGGCAAAGTTTGTCCACATTCTTACAACCCTTCTTCTTGTGATTGATACAGGATGATTAGGATCGACGGGTGGATTGAGCAAAGAAATGTAGAATAGGTAAGCGAAATCATCCCCATGTGCAGTTCCTGGAGAACGATCGCAATAACCGTTAAATGCCGAATAAGATTTACGATGGCCAAAGTATGACCGGGAATAATTCACGTTTCGCATCCGTTCTCGTTCGGAAATTTATTACAGTGGAGCGAATATGCGAAATTCATCGAAGTAAAAGAAGTTAAACGAGAAAATATAGAAAGTATCTTTCAAATCTTTAAAAGTAATTTCTAAATCACAGACAATTAATTTTATATTAATTTATAAGAGAGAGAGAGAGAGTAGAGATTTTATAATTACCATTCAAATTGACGTTGTAGAAGGATTTGTGTAACGAATTTTCCGTTTCAAAACTTAAATAATAATAATAAACTGGATATGCTGATTTTTTTGTCAAAATTTGTTGCTTGTAGTCTATTCCAGCGATAAACAATAAATCACTTGTTTCCTATTTCCGGTAAGAAAATATCATGTCATTATTTGAAAATTTACAAATTTAATGTAAGGACTGAAAAATCCGGGAAAATAAAGCTTATATTATAAGTATAATATCGAGAATTTAATTTTTCCGGGTTTTTCAGTTGTACTAAATTAATAAAGAAAATATTGGCTTACATTGAGAATTGCATCAAAAACTACACTCGGCAAATTTATAAAAGTGTCCAGAGTCATGTTCAAGAAAGGTAATTTACTTGGTATTTGTTTACCAACTGAGCCAACTAATCCAAAAAAATATTTTAGCATACTGAATGTCTGAACCGCATCTATATGAAACAAAAAAAGAGAAATGATTATTATTTATAGAAAGTTATTTAGTTCATCTAAAAAATAATTTATTGAATTAAATCATTGTAGATTTTGTCAAACCTTTGGCAAAAAGGACAGTTTCATCTGATGTGAAACCTGTTAAATGAGGCACCTGATAAAAGTCTCCGGATAGATATTTGTTCAGGTAACACTCTGTCATGAATTTTTCTTCCTTTGGTGCAATTTTCGCATCCTCGAGAGTAGGTTTGAAAGGAGGGTCGAACTGAAGTTTTAAATTATTTTTCATTAATTCTTTAACTATTGTCTGAATAATTAAAGACCAGTAAATCTTATAATCTAATAAAAATTGATACTATTTGAACATTACCAAAGTAACTTGATTCGTTTTCAGCATTATATCTTGTGCTGAAGCTGCATATAAAGTTTTCAGCAAACTTTCTTTATTGGATGCTTTGTTTCCAAGTAATTCGCCCAATTTAAAAGCTCGTTTAACAGCTTCCTCGGGTACGTAAAATGCCCAGGGACAGAAAACAGCAGCACTCATTGAAATTGATTTATGGAATAATCCTTAAATGAATTTGAAAGATTAGTTGCAATTTTTGAAAGATTATTTGTAATTAAATATAACTTTTGAGATATGATAAATTAAAAATACTCTCGATTTATCAAACCTCGAGACATTTCTGATAGAGAATGAAAATCCACAGCAACTCCTCCAGCACTTTGTCCAACAAGTGTTACATTATTTGGATTTCCACCAAATTTCTTAATATTTTGTTGAATCCATCTAAGAACCAAATTTTGATCCTTGAGACCAGCATTTCCGGTTGCGTTTGGATGATTTAAAGACATAAATCCTAGAAATATTAAAAATTTCTTATCGCAAAGAGCATGATTATAAAATTATATATTATATAATTTATTTTAATTATAATGAGACGCATCTTATTTGAAAAATAGTACAAGCAGCGTTGTAACATTTGAAGCATTTTTTCCAATATAGGTAATTGAAGCATGAGAAGCTGATTACTTAATGTTATGCAATATCTATTTTTCCCTAATATAAAAAACGCCACAAAAAATGATTGACTAAGGTTTCGCTATAGATTATTTTCTATTTTCTTAACTAGAAGCCTCGAGTAATTTATTTGTATGAAGGACTTACCGAATGGACCTAAACGATAATTGAAGGTAACGAGGACGACGCCTTCCTCGATTATAAAATCGGGTCCATACAGAGAACTGTTACCGTATCCAGCTTTGAAGGTACCACCATGAATCCATACCATTACTGGCCTCAAATCGAGAACGTCTCCTGATAATTGTGTCTAACGAAAAAATACACAATTATTATTTTTATATTCTCAAATTTAATTATTATACGTTTTTTATGGATATTTTTAATTTTTATATATTTATTATAAAATGTGCTTACGAGTGGAGAGTAAACATTTAGATACAAGCAATCCTCGGATCCAGTTAAATTTTCATAAATAAAATCGACTTGGACACAGTTGCTTCCTTCTTGAGTAGTTTTTAAAGTTTCCGTCCATGGCTTCTTTTCAATTGGAGGCTAATAAACCATTAAATTCTACTGTTTTATTCGCTGTTTGTATCAATTAAATAATTATAGATCTGTTACATTTTGTAAATTTTCAATTTTATAGGAGGAAAATAATATCCGAACCAGCAGACATTAAAAAATCGAAAAATTAAATATGATAAACAATAATAATTGAAATAATATTAAAATAATAATAATATTAATAATATTGAAACTCACATATTTCATGCACTTCTTATGACTCACATTTATATGACAGGCTTTAAATTGTTTATCGGTGGAAATATTTATGACTAGTAGTTTTATCTATTTTTATTTATTTCTTTTAGATTATTATATATTTATCTATTATTATTCTGAAAACAATATGTCAAATCTCGCTCGAATTCGTTAAAGAATTTAAAAAAATTTTAAAAGGATTTTAATAGACTATATTTTAAGCGTTTTCAAAATATTTTAAACGATTTCAAGATTTTCTAAATAATTATAATAATACCTTAAATCTGTTGTAACCAGTTGGTGCTTCCGCATAAGGAATTCCTTTAAATGATGAATATTTAACTGAATTCACAACTGTCTTTAAAATTTCTCCTTGGACAGGTCCTTTCGTCGTTTTTACGACATCTGACTGACAATTTACCAGTCCAATAACCAGCACCAAAATATGCAACGACAGGATCATGTTTTATACAACTTTCTAAAAAAAGTTCAACTTTCTGTCAAAAATTGTTATCTATTTCTATGAATTAATGTTTATATCTAAATTTAAATTTTGCAAATGATCTTTTGAAGGGGTGACTATTTTTGCCTTCAATGCTATGTCTGACTACGGAAATGGAACTCTCGTTTAAAAATGACTTTTTGCACGCGATAGTTTGCAAATGATGTAACTGGTTTATGCCAAAACGCGTATATATATATCTTGTTACATTGGGTTATCACAAAAGTGGAACATTCTCTCACGAAATTGCAAATGTCGTCAACTGTCAGGTGGTCGACTTAATTAGGAAAATAAAGCTGTGAAAATAGTTTGTTATTCCTTGTGGAAAGTTTTTTTTAAATTGAATGATCTAAAAAAAAATAAATCTATGAATGCTTTAATAAAATTAAACAATAAAGTACTAAAAGGTTACAAAAGAAACTGAACTTATTTCGAGTATCTCTCATTAGTTTTTCGTTATTTATGCGTCGTTATAATTCTTCGCCGTTTAATGGGTAAGAGAATAAACAATTAAGATAACATTTTATCATTTATCGCAATATATAATAGTTTTTTTTTAACAAAGAGTAGCAGGGTGATACAAATAAAATGTAATATTATCTCTGTGTAACATAAAGACTCGTTTTAAATAAAATATTTAATTTCAGTCTAAAAAAAATATTTAAAAAAGATAAAGGCTCTCTACCTCTCTTTTTTGCAATATCGCTCATGTACTGCAAAATTGTACGAGATTTTAGAAACGTTCTGTCAGCAAGTTACGTATCATGGAAAACCATTTAATTGCTTTTAATCTGTTGCGGAAGCAATATTTCCTGACGGCAAATCGAATAAATCGACATGTGGAATTGATTTTTATTTCCTTTCTGAATATTCTACGTTTAATATAAAAAGAGGTTGCAAAACGTTAATAATTGACGTGAGAACTCAGCAATAGTTACACTTGAGATAATGAAAATAGAACATATAATTATCAGATTGATGAAAAAAAATGTTTCAGATCTTACCTTATCCTACCGACTTGAAAAATTGAATAGTTCATCCAACCCGCTATCGAATGTTTATCTAGTTTTGACGCAATTGAATCCATACAGGAAAAATTAATTTAAGATGATTATATGTTCAAATAATAGAATAAATAAGTTGTTTATACAGGTACAGGGTTAAAACTGTCATCAAAAGTCAAGATATTATCACTACAATTTATAACGACTTAAAAACTGTATCATTGTGTATTAGCTTCCTCTACTTTTAAATGCTCACGTGTTTAAATCAAGTTATATTACTTCGAGTTTTATTTACAAAGTAATCAAACTTTTGTCCTAAAATGTACATTTTAATCAGGAAAAAAGATCAGTTAAGTGTTAAATTTTCCATGGCCTATGGAAAATAAATAAATAAATAAACAGTTTTACTAACCGGAATTTCAATTTTTTATGTAGACAAGCTGCAGCTATGTTTCCTTCGATGAACCAGGTTGCTAGTTTTATATAAAGAAAGATCTGCGATCCGCAGGATACAGGCACAAAACTGTAAATCCGTTAGATAATACTATCCGGTTTATAGTGAAGATACAGATTTTACATAACATGCATAATTTATATCCCCATACTGGATCCAACTGTATCAAATATAAATCATGAAGTGAAGTAACAATTGAGAAAGAGAAAGTAGTCCCTTGAGTAATATTTTACTTGTTGAAACATTATATTTTTATTCCCTTGAAATTGACAGAAATTTAATGAACTTTACGAAGTGGAAAAAGTTCGAATTTCGATGCATAAAATTATGTATATGTTTTAAATAAAATAATGTTTATGGCTATTAGACGTTTAGAGCAAGAGCAGCACAAACGGCGCTTCTTTTTCTTCATCAAGTGCTAATACGTGACCAACTCTATGGACGATGTCTGCAACCCTCATTCGGCAAAGCATGATGAAGATACTCGAGTTTGTATTTTACGTGCTATAACTATGCGGTCTAATCAATCTATAGCTTGGCTATTAACTGCATCATTGCAACACAAAACCAAGAACAAGGCCTTTTTAATCCTTGCTGAAAAAACGGCAATTAAATTGGAAATTAAAATCAAGCTTCTTTGATAAAGAAGCACAAATTTGTACAATTTTATTTAATAATGATTATTAATGAATTATTTAATTTATAAAATTATCAATTTGAAGAGATTTTATGGAATTCTAACGAAGTTTCAAGAGAAAGTAGGAATTGCAGATAGAATAAAACACGAATATGGTGATACATTTTTTCTACGTTTCTATTTATTATGAAAATATAATACAAAACATCCTATGTTGTATTACATAGATAACAATGCTCAATTAACTTTTTTCATCTTTTGTCATAACATTACCATCCAACACTATCAGAAGCATGTCGAGATAGGTAAAGTCGTTTTGGAGGAAAGGCCCGATATACAGAGAGATAGATCATTACAGACGAGATATACAAGACTGAAACAAATGAAACCAGATTTTTTTGACAGTAATTCCTTATTTTTCAACTTTTCACGCAAAAACTTTTCCTCAATTGTCGGTGAAAGCATTCGCAATAATAAAACATTTTTTTTGCGTAATAGAGTCGTCATACAATGGAGTTTTGTATTAGTTCTAGTTTACAAATTAATACAAACGTATGTAAATATCGTTAGTAATAAATGAGTTCCTCGTTAGCGAGAAATAGAAGCTTAAAGATAATCATCTAGCGTCACTAACTTTTTTTTTTTTGTTGTTTCACATCATACTACAAATACGTCCTCTACGTCTTTTCAGAATGGCGCGCATGACCAGTCAAACGATCGGTCCGTTATTTTTCGCGAATTGCGAAATTCAGATATTCAATAAGGAAAAGTGGAAAGATTTTTAACCTTAGGTTCTAAAATTTATCACCGAGTGTCGTTTTTTCTATAGTTGACACTTTTTCAGAGAAAGTTGAGATAAGAATTTTAGAAAAAATGACCTTTTTTGCATTTAATTTTGCAAAGAAAGGTATTTAGAGAAAAAATTGATATATCGAAATAAAAATTAAATGAAAAGTTTCAGCCTATCGTTCCTGTGTCTTGAGCGCCGAATGAAATAATCTAATCATTAGCGTTCTACTTTTTTTTTTTAGTCTATATTTATATCACTACCTGTTAGGCGAACTTCGTGCGACTCGGACTTTTTTTATTTGCACTCTCTCATCACGTATTATATCGACTATTCTCTCAAGTATTTTGAGCAAAGATAATGTTTAAATTACATAAGAATATAGAATATGTGAGATGAAGAAGAAATCATAAAAGACAAAGTCTTGAAATAAGAAAAAGGGGAAAAAAGTCCGAGCCAAATTCAGAAGTCGTACTTATTAGGCATTAATAGTGTCTAAGTGTTCTCTACGTAAATGCTAAGTACATCAGTTAGCACTACGGTTAGAATAAGTTTAATGACAATATAAGTTGTCTTCCCCTTACATATTCAAAAAACATGACAACATGATCATTTTTTCATATAGCAACATTATTCGATCATAGAGTCATATTTTCTGCGGAAAAAGTATGGATTAATTTTTGTATAGTATCCCAAAGACGTTCGAAGAAGAGAAGTGTTAGATATCTCGGAAAGTATCACATTATACATTGAGAAAGAAGTTTGTAGACGTATTTACATGTCAGAAAATTCGATGTATAATTTTATATTGATACACTGGTCAATCGTCAATAGTTGTTATTACGTCTCTGGGACTCAAAGTTATACATATGTGTATGTGTACATGTGTGTGAAAAGCTTTAGCTTGTGTAATTAAATCTTGTACTAGACCTTCGTGTAATACTTTGCCTTTAGCACATACCTTTAATAGTTTACCTTTAATCGTTAAACCTGCTTCTTTATTAGTTACTTAAATTTAAAATCTATGCTCTTTGTATTGCTTTGGCGTAGCCCTACTTATTTCATGCATATCTCCACCTTTCTTTTAAATGTAATTACGAGTTTCTTTCCTGTCGAAATATAACTCATAATCCATTATAAATGGAGAATAATTATAGGTAATGATGATATATTATCTACATAATATACTTCTACTCGTTAATATACATATATAATATATATACATATATAATTTTTCATCGTTTTTCACATATTTATATATGTATATAGTAAATCGATTTCTCGTTTAATATCATATATATTATGTATTTATTAAAGTATTTTCTATAAATATAGTTAACTTCGCATCTGCCGTACTGCAATTGTGTCGCGTGTATATATATACTATACATATATATTATGTCGTTAAGTAAAAGCTAGAAAATATGGATACATTTTTTTTAATTGTATTTTCTAATTGTAAGTGTCGTGTATATTATTCGTCACTCTAAGAAGAAAAACCTTTGTTCCTCGGCGCACTACAAAACTAAAATTATGTAAATTACGTCCGGACTTTATGGGCCTTAAGAGTATTTTTTTTTTTATTAATAATGCAACGTTATCGACTCTCGACTATTTCGGTAAACAATTATTATTACAAATGTCAGAGTCGCGCAAGTGACGAGTGGATTGCAAAATTTTATATGACGTACTCTAATTATAATAATTTAATACGCTTTAATTATTCCAGTTTTTATATTTTTTCAATTGAAACTTATTACGTACGTTATTGAATTTTCAATAACAACTATTGAATTATTCAATATTCTTTAAATATCAGTCTGGGATGTTATCAAGTTTTCAAAATCGGATGGTAATTCTCATAATTTTGACTCTTAAATTAAAATTGCTTTTTAATCGTTGCTCGAAATTTCTCTCATTTAATAATTTCTCATTATTAATAATGCTACTTTGTCCCGTGTAATTGCTTCGAACTGATAATTGACACTGGGTTTTACTAGTGAAATGACATGTTAGGCTACTAGAATAATATTGGAATTTAGGCACTTTTCCACACGTAAGATTTTCATAAATATTCATATAATTCACTTCATATTCTTTTTTCAATTCCCTCTTTCGAGAGGAATTTTCTCACTAACATTCGATGAAGATTCGATTGACACTGAGGAATTATTTACTACTAGGGATCAAGAATAACATTTTATCGGGACAAAGTTTTCTTTTTCAAATCATCAAAAATCGATGCATGAATGCATGCTTTTCCGATATTTCTTATAACTCTGCAAATACAGTAATGTTTGCATTTTTTTAACAACATGTATAACAGCAAACTTCGCATCATTCCTAACATTTACTCATCATCAGTTATAACATGTACGATTTCCGATTTTCTTTACCAGCAGCGTTTCTTCAATGCTGATGAGATAAATTTAGAATCTGGGTCAGAATTAACATTATAACATTATATTGACACAGATTTTAACGAAGGTCTTAATTTTATCAGTAAAGTTTATCCATTGAAACCAAGATTTGATATTGAAACCAAATGTTTGTTCAATTGTACTCAATGTTTTCACTGAATATGAAACCGTTTAATGAACTCATGTATTTTTGACCGAAAATGCAAAATCAATCAATTTTTTTCTCAGTATAATATTGTGACAATAATTTCAGCGAAAACATAGAATGAAATACAGCATGGTATAACTTCTGGATGATTTACATCGGTCTGTTGTACAGGATGATTTGCATATGTGCCCATTATGAAGTGGATTGAAGCACGCTCAATGCAGCTAATGTACCCAAAGATCAGAGCAACATCTCCGAGTCAAGCATGCCAAGATGAAAAGTTCTCAAAGCTTCTTCTTATAGCAATTTCGCATTCAAATTTAGCGTCATATATAAATTTATGTATTCGGAACGCTCCTTTCTGAGCTAATCAAAAGTCTTGCTTTTTAAAATTTTAGTCTTAAAAGACTAAAATTTTAGTCTTACAAGACTAAAAACTTTATACTTTATACACTTATCTTTCTACTCTTTAAATTTTGGACTTGAGTACTCTAGAAATGGAAAAATATGAAGAATCAGACATTCAGTTGAAGGAAAACGAATTTTTCAATAGATTAATCGGAATTCAGAATGGATTTCCCTTCTCTCTCGTTTTTCTAATTTCTTTTTCAAGATTGTCCCTGGGTACACATCTGCAACACGAGGTGTGAAACGATTGAGTTTCACGAGTCGTGATTCCTTTCTTTTTATTTCTCCTGTCGTTACACTTTCGACGATCAATAATGGCGGTCACGTGCTTCACACACCTATAACGATGCAGCATGACACATTTTGTATGCTACACTGTTGCTCTGCGCCTGGCTAAACCTATCGATTGTTTTTTCTCCGACAAAACCCTTTTTCAAAGGATTGCCGATGAAAATTGAATGGATTTTATTTGACCCCAATTACTTCCTCTCAGCTCAGTTTTTTCCAGCTCTCGAGAGCCAGGAAGCGCTCCAAATGCCACCGCAATCGCGAAAATTGACGAGAGATTATTGACATTACTTTGCAATTTTTAATTGCTTTTTTCTTTCAATTGCTCTTTTTTTTTAATTTAGATTAACTTTCTCTGGACTCTAAAGAAAGAATTTTGTAAGATATTATTATGTAATTGACTCCAACGTCATGCTGCATCTTTATTTTAATCTCGATTTTAATTTGTATAGGATAATCTGTTTAATAGATGTTATAGAGCTTGATTCATGTTTTGTAAGATAAAGAAGGTCAATTGGGAGCAGTTTGTCAACACGGCATTATCCAAATTTTCCGCTCGTATCTAGGATGCCAAAATGCAATTGAGAAGTTGGCGTCATCACGTCAGGTTACGCAAAGCCCAGGGGAAATTAGAAAAGAACAGCCCCTCTGAGAATTTTGTAACCTGTTTCACATTTTCCAACCGTTCTTCTACTAACTGGGAAAGTAGCTGTTTTCAACTTTACCTCTATTTTTCGTTAAGTGATTGCCAGGTGTATTATTATGATCACAATTAAGCATTAAGCGAGTTATCCAACAAAATCATCAACTCCTCAATTACATAATATATGCATATACTCTTCCTTTCCTTTTGTACATTTCTATTTATTCCCCCACCGATATTTATTGAATACTGACCCATGTTATTAGTATATTAGGTAATCTCGCATTTATGTATTCGTAACGAGTATAACGTAGGTACTTTATTTATCATTAAAGTCATTATATTAAATAGGCGTCAAAATGTTTCGACTATGTACGCGGCTTTTGATAAAATCATAATTCTTACTGTGCGTTTATTAATAATGATAGATTAGTAATAATGAGAGAGCGGATTCGAACAAAATTAGAGTAATTTTAACTTGTTTCTAATTATTAACATTGAAAATAACAGTAGAACAAAATAAAAAGTTCCTATAATTTCGTTCGGATCCCTGCAAGTTATCTTTTTATGCTTATTTTTCATAATTCCCAAATGGAAATTCTGGTACCTACGAGGTACCAAATCTCTCTTATGCCTTTGTCGTGGAATCTTTCGTTGTCAGTAACAGCTTAACAAATAACCCGTACGTGATAGTTATGGCTTCTGTACACTACATATCTACCTACTATGAATAATGCATGCTACGTCGCACGAAGAAATTCCCAATTTTCGCACGAGATAATCTCCTCTTCCTTCCCTCGACTTTTATAAACTACTTCCAACCTTTTCGTAAAAGTTATTCGGACCGACAAAATATTGAAGAACTTTTTCAATTTCTTGTTTAGAATTAAACATTATTTCCCTCTGTATTTGCTGAATACAGAGGAAATAATACAAAGGGAAATAATGAATCTTGCAAAAGATTTTTTTTTGAAAAAAGAAATGATTTTGAACTCTCGGGAGTTCATTTATACTAATTTAGAAGAAATCGATGAGCCCCGTTAATATATCATATCAACACTTCTACCTTAGGGGAAAATTTTCCAACCGGGTGAGTCTAAGCATGAAGGATGGTGGGAACAAACAGGTGACACGATATTTCTTGGGCTTACGAAATTTAACCTTAATTCGCTTTCTTTCTACACGAAAAGAATTATGGGAAAAAGCTATATCTTCTCGGAAAAAGTATTCTAAAAATATTCCTCTGGGGATTTAATGATCATTATTATAATCAAATTATACATATATAATTACAAAGTTACATTAAAAAATTTTGAAAAATATTAATCAGCCTGAGAGACTTTTCAGAAAGTTCTAGACAATCTAGACGATTAAATTATGATTTAATAATGAAAGGACTGGAAGTTGAAAGTATTACGAAAAGTGGGTATGATCACGTAACAGCGAAACGTAGTTGTTCCGGTACAGGAAGGAATCGGTCTAACAGCCACGATAAGCATCCGAATAACTTTTACTCATCGGCTTAGTTTCCCTGGGCTATGAAAAAACTCTACTAAAGTAATTATACGCTACAATGTATGCGCAAATATGCCAGCTTGCTATACTTAATTCGCGAAAAGGAAAAGCTTTAATGTAATGACTAATGCGGTAATTTATAATGTAACCTCGGTATAGTCGCGGCAATTATTTTGCTCTCTGACTCAACGAGCGATATTTCACTAACGTCAAGTGAGGTGCAGCTTCCTGAAATGCGAAGCCGATAATCGCTATGGGTGTTTTAAGTTAACATTAAACCCGTCTCGTGTCTAATTACTAAAATCTATGGCGATATCGATCGGACAATTATCATTAAATCTAGATTTTATTTGCACGCATCTGGACGAAAAACATTTTACTTGCTGGCGAATATTTCGATTTGATAAATGATATATTTGTATTATTTATACCTAATTATACCTATGAATTCGATTTATTCGCCAAATTCGCTGAGTGTAATCAAAACTTTCAATCCAGAGAAGCGAAAAGCAACCTTTGGAACATTTTGGTCAATCGTAAACTCAGCTAATGTTCAAAATTAAGTAATTGCTGAATCTATATGTACATTCTTTAAATTTTTTATCATATGTTCACTCAAGACTTATTACGAGACTTAAAGTTATGACTATATATCCTGAACACATCGTTCTCTAAAGTGTCGTGTTCTTAGTGAAGCGCATTTTATTTTCAATCGATTGGAATGATCTTTTCTTTTGTAATTATTAAGTTATGATTAATAATCAGTAATTACTCATTAAATAGTAGTTTTATTTTTCATTATTTTTACTGTTTTATCACTATTTGATCGTACCAAGTACCAACAAGCAGGCAGCAAATGAAAATGTTCCCCCGTTAAAAATACATCAGTCTGACGATTGTCGTCGAGTATTTTCTCGTTTATTCATGAATCTCGCAACAAAGAAAGACATCGAATCTCTCGTCGGATTCTCCTATTAAACAATTTTTTTTTTAGTGAAAGACTAGATTGCGACCAAGATTCCCATCTTGCAATTAAAAATAATACCTCTCACAAAATGAAAACAGGAGACATTCAAAAGTTTCTTTCAAATTTTGAGAGAAAATGTACCTTTGGAGAAAAATTTGTAAAGTTGGTTCGAGATTCCGACGAGTTCTCGATAATTATTAAATTATGTGAATTTTATTGTATTTAAATGATCTTAGATTGAATCCACGTGGTCTTTGAAATCCACTTGAGAAAATTCCAGAAATTGCATGAAATTTTTATAGAATTTTGAGTGCTTCCTTAAAGTTACAGACACTCGACAGAATCAGAGAGAAAAGCAGTGGCTACCGAATCTCGATCGAACACAAGAAGAGCCGAACTTAAAATTATATTATTTACGAATATTAAATGTTTGCCTTTCAATTTTTAAGTTTCTAAACTGAATTTTTTAATTTTTGTGATTTTTTTTTTTTAAATCTAATAATGCTCTTGCATTGGTCGAGAAATAGGAGCCGAAAGTCGAAAGTCGCGAAGGGGTTGATAGAGAAGCTTTTTCGACGCAAGCCCATAAAAGTCTCGATTAAAAGTGTATGACTCTAAAGATATATACGATGCTTGTCTAAAGCTTGGAGGAAGTATGTAGTTTTAGATTTATGAGTTATAGAGAGTATTATCATAGTTAGTAAGTAGGTAGAGTAAATATCGTACGATACAAGAGCGAAAAAGGAGAGAAAGAAAATTTTGGAAAAAAGGGAGTATTTTATAGGCAGTCAATATCTGAAAGATAAACTATTATGGTCGTGTAATAGTATTTTACCGGCACTGAATTCACACTATTGCACTTGTCAGCCTTTTTCTAAATTCACATCCATTTTACGAAACTAAAATTCTACCAAAAGTCTTTGATTTTTAAATCATTCTTTACACTCTATCAGACGCTAATTTCTAATAGCTGGAGATCGATCAAGATTTTAGTGTATGATACAGTTTATTATTATTATTGTACCACCCACTTTGTGGG
Organism: Synergus umbraculus; assembly: GCA_900474325.1. Classification (NCBI taxonomy): domain Eukaryota; kingdom Metazoa; phylum Arthropoda; class Insecta; order Hymenoptera; family Cynipidae; genus Synergus; species Synergus umbraculus. The sequence continues at coordinate 88,777 of UCOK01008681.1, read as the reverse complement.
ATTGATTTTTCCTTTTTCCTTTTTCAAGCACCTAAAATGTTTTCAATTTTGGACTGCATAATATATATTTTTACCGTTTAATCTAAAATTATTCTTGTATGCTCTTTTTTTCGGTAAAATTTGTATAATTTAAAAATTTTTCCTTATGGAAATGCATAAACGATTCACTGGAAACTTTTTGATTTTGGACTTTGAAACTTTGAAACATTTTAGGCCCTGTTGTTTTGCTTTTAGATAGAAAATTGAAGAAAGAAAGAAGAGCGGAAAGGAGTCTTTTGCAAACAGGATTTAAGATAATCAACACAATTACATTTTGAAATTCTGATGAAATAAAATATCCAATCATATTATATGAAAAATAGCATCGTAAATTCCCGTTTGAATAGAGGTAGAAAAAGCAGGGATTGCGAGTGGAGGCTGAAACTTTTGATCGCGAGGAACGTAAAAAGTAGACGATGATAAATATTCCAAAAACGTCCAATCATCGATCGGACATAAATCCTTCCTAGGCTTCTAATTATTCTCGTCGTTTTCCACCGTTCATTTATTTTGCTATGAATAATAAATATATCATTGACTTTTTAACTGTTGTTCATCTATTTTGTACACACTTTTTGAGCACCTCTAGAAACGTCGAATCTTTTTTAACTAAAAATGTTTAAATCTCATATTTTTACAATATTGAGCTTGAATGATTCTGCACTGATCTAGAATTCGTTTGATCCGTGAGGTTTCAGAAGGCAGTTATGAGAATAATAATTATAATAAAAAACTACTACTAGGTTTATAAGCGTCCTCTCGCAATTACTAAAACGGCTCTGTATAAGCAATTATCAAATTTTATTAATGATATCAATTATCAAACTTTCTCAGTGGGAAGAAGCTAATTTTAATCTCTGGCGTCTGTTAAGCTTCTCATAATAAGCGCTTCTGATTTGCTTTTTTAATTAAAGCTAGTTTCACTAATATTTTGGCGGATCAAAAAGACTGTCCAAAACTAGGACAAAAAAGTCAGAAATGCTCCTCAATACTGCTTTGAAAATGACTCAATTAACGAGTATTTTTCATTTAATTACGTACGTCTTCTTTAAAAAAATAATTATCGACCAATCGGTCCGCTTATTTCTCTTTTTTCGACAGTGGGTTTGGCGTTAAAAAACTCACAATTAATTCATTGCTTCTGGATTCGATCGTTGTATCAAATCGTTGTATTAGCACAATAATAATAATAATAATGATAATAATAATAATAGTAATAATAATAATGATAATGAGGATGATGAAATAATATCGGCAATTTGATTTCATAAATAATAATGTATGCGATGAAAATATAATATGCGAAAAACGACGTTAATTTTAATAAATTACAAATAAATAGCACATAGTATAAATAAATACTAATAAATATTAATAAATAGTAATAAATACTAAATTCTCACTGAAAAATGACTAAGAAAATGACGATTTTCAAATTCTACTTAAAAATAATAATAATAATAATAATAAACGATGATTGCAATATTTGTCTACATTTTGCGTAAAAAATTCAGCATTAAAAGCTATACTCCAGCTTTTCAATTTACGCTTTTTTCTCATTCTCACTTTTTCTCTTTCTCTCGAGGGGCGCGATTAAATAAAAAATCCGGCCTCAGGACGTACAACAACTTTTTTTCAGAGGAGTCTCGGAAACATTTTCAAAAAATATTTACTCTCGCGTATTATTTGTAACAACTCACGTGGATAATATAAAGACAATTTATTTTTCGACTTAGAAGGCAAAGATCAAACTTTATGTTCGACTTAGGATTCAAATTTTTTTGTACTTCTAAGGGTCTAAGACGAATTTGAGTAAAAGGTAGTTTCGTAATTTTGAGCACATTAAAAGAACTATCAAAATTTCAAGCCTGACTAGATTCTGATAGTTTCTTTTTTTCGAGTATTGTTTCGTTACAACACATTAACATAGAAATTTATCACAAATGTAATGCCCTACAACTACTTCGGTATATGTATTATGAATATAATTGAACATCACAAAATTTTATTCCAGTATAACAATATCAATTAGAATCATCGCTAATTTCGTATTACGCTATTTTAATGTTTATAATATAACTTGGTGTTCTTCTTAGTCTATAAAAAGTGTTGTTGAATTGATTCCGAGACTCCTGGGTGATTTCTTGGTAAAAAAGAAGATAAACAATAACAAAAATCTAATTGTATAAGGGAAACTGAAGGCGTATCGCCGCGAAAAATTTACATCTACGTACAGTGATATTATCTCTTTTGGCTGCTATTTAGCTTTATAAAAGTTTGGTTATTATAGATCACTGTGAGATCATTGTTGCTTTTAGCAACTTGGCGCGACCTCGAAGCTTCAACGATTTAAGATTGCAATTACCTCCCTCTGCGCAGCTCGAACCTATTTATTTTCAGTGAAATTAATTCATTATTTAAAGTTTAATCAGGCTTGCTACATTTCCGATAAATGACTCAAGTCATGAAAAAGACGAAATTTTTAGAATCTTTGGAATTTCTTTTATACTATCTTTTATGTTTATATATTATATTTTTAAAATTCTATAATATAATATTAGTATTTCATTTTTTCAAGGTTCAAGTTTCAAGATTATATTAGTTGGCAAATATAAAAATTTTAAAGCACTATGTACGTTAATTAGTCTAAAGATTGGATAAAAATTGAATCTTAAAAAATGTTAGGAAATTGACTAGCATCAGAAAGAATGAATCAACTTTGAAATCAGAATTCTGTAGCAAGTCTGTTAATATATTGCACATAGAAATTGCTAACTCGTCATTTCCTCAAATTAACTAATGTCAATTAACTATTATTTAAAATATAACTGTTACCTCTAAACACTTCGAGCTGCGATTTAAAAAAAATGTTAGAGGAAGGCAAGACTCTGAGTTTCTGCCGAAGCTAGGTAATAATTATCATTATATTATAATCGGAATATGTTCGATGTTCGCATCTATTTTTATATAATTCGTTGTGTCGAAACATTGCTTTGACCGTACGTGTTTTGTCATCTCGTATTGCTTGCTAAAAAATATGTGGTATAACAATATATATTATTATTTATAAGCCAATACTCGAAATTCCCCTCTAATTGTAAATAATCGCGTGTACGAATCGTCGAATAATCGCTCATTATGTATTTTATGTGTCCCTATGTCTCTATGTCTTATTAAGTATTTTTTACCCATATCAAAAACCACCAAGCGTTCGTCTCTTCAAAATTAAATTCCTAAAATGAATTCTGAAAATATCATATACTTTCAATTTCTAATAAAAAATCATTCTTCCCACGGATCCAAAATTAATTTCAAAAAATGATTCAAAGCCCAATCCTTGCCTCTAAAAACGAACGCTTGTCAGCTCCTGAACGAGTCGTCGTACTCGTACTCGAGTAAGTGGATTAAATCCACTTTCCCGATGATCATAACAATCAAAATCGAAAACTAAACCAATAACGAAATACATACGACGATTCGTGAATTGGATTGCATGACTAGAGATCGTGCTATCATAATAGACTATCATCTATAGTTAAATCGACTAGAGTGACTAGACTGCAGTGTGGACGTCACCGTTCGACGTTTTCTGTTTACTTAAACATTACTGGACGTTTCTTTATAATTTAACGTTAAAGATAATCAATATAATCATCTCTTCTACTGGTACTGGCACTTTTCTAATTAATCTACTGCAAACCTTTCCCATATCAATGAGTATTCTCCACCCACTGAACAGCTATCTCTCCAGATCCGCTAGCTTTCCAGGGTCTCCTCATCAGACTCTTGCTGCTACAATCCCCTGTTGTTCGGACCATTGCTATTCCCATGTTGTTGGACATCATCTTCCCTCAGACATGCAGATTCCAGATGTTTATTCAAATAAGATTTCAGTGCAAAAGTCTTGTGGCAGCGAGAGCACTCGTAGTTTTTATCAGACGAATGGGTCTGCATGTGAGCTCTGAGATTCGACCTGTCTGCAAAAGCTTTGCCACAGTGGGCACAGCCATAGGGCTTCTCTCCTGTGTGACTTCGCAAATGTCCTTGAAGCAACCAAGGTCTGGAGAACATCTTCCCACAAACTCCACAACTGTGTGCTAATTTATGAGTTAGAACATGCATCGCTAAAGCTGGCATGGACACATAGGCCTTCCCACAGTGAATACACTTCTTCGCTGATTGAGAATCAAGACTTCTGTGGGTTTGCTTGTGTCGGGATAAATTCGATGAGGTAGCATATTGCTTTCCACACTCGGTGCAGGTGAATTTAGGTCTCTCGGGTTGTGCAGCTTCCTTTTCTGGCACGGCAGCAGCATTGCTCGATCGGCGTTTTGAGCGTCCATCAGAAACAAAGAATGCTTCGTAGGTGTAGGCAACTGTTTTGTTGCTGGCATTGTTTTGCGAATTTTCCGCAGTTGCTGGGGACTGGGGTTGGACTGCTTGGTGTTCTTGATGATGGGGAGATAGACTTGGGGGAGGAACTGGCACGAGGACTGAAACTGGGATGGGGATTTGCGATGGGGTTGGAGATGGAAGAGAATTTGGTGATGGGTGAGAGTTTGGTGATGGGTGAGAGTTTTGTAAATTTTGGGGAGGTGGGATTCCAGATGGGATGGTGTGGATAAAAACGGAATGGGTTGGGGCAGCTGGTGATGCGCTCAGATCAAGAATTGCTTGAGCTGCTGAGAGATCTTCTTCGGCAGATGTTCGAATCTCGGAGGGTTGGAGACTGTAGGGTCTGTAGATGTCTTTCTTTTTTGGTGGAAGGGAAAGAGCTGTACCAGTAGAGGTGAAGCACATGGAGAGACTCTTGCGAGGTGGTAGGGTGAGAGTTGTGGATACTGGATGCAGATTTGAGTTGAGCTGATGATCGAGGGGCTGATGAGGTGGCGTTGGAGATGGGACTACCGGCCTCGCCAACTCTGCGGCTGAACGAAGGGTGGCGTACTTTGGTGGCTCCTCGTGATTGATCCAGGCCTCGTGCGTGTAACCTGAAAAGTAAAGTTCATATTAAGGTATCAGGTTAGTTGTACAAGGACCTGTGTTCGGCAAGATGGGCTAAAATAAGATTCTGGGGCAGAGGGTTTAGATGGATCGCTGCTTAAGATGGCAGAATGAGTTCAGTGATAATGTAGTGATTATAAGGTGGCGTAATAATTAAAGTAGAAAGACTTCTCATTCATTAATTTGCTTCCTTGTGCAGGATAATCTAATCTCAGCTGTGACGTTTTTCCTTTATGATAACGTCTTTTCTAGTTTCGTCGACGATCTTCTCATGACCTTTCGAAAATGAACAATCCAATTTCAAGAAATGGGAGGTGGACTTTTCTTGGATTGTTCTTTTTAAATAAAAGGGTGAAAAAGACCAGTGCAATTCTTATTTAATGATATTGCTCACGATTCGAGAATCAGAGACTAGATTCTAGAATCTCCAAATGCAATTGAAGCAAGGTTGAATTGAAATGAAATTGCTTTTTCGATTTCTTATTATGTGAATCCTAAAAAACTTAATAAAAGATAAAATAAGTATATTACAGTGAATTAAACAATGGAAACTGAAAGTGGAAAGGTGATTTTTAAGGGTTTCGTGAAAGTAGGGGTTCGATCCAACCGTTAAACCGATTAAGGTCAACGACCCCCAAATGTTACAAAAGCACCTTTGGTGTTTCGCAGCCGTCTAAATCCCCTCGTTAAAATATTTGTCATACTAGACTGATCGACTCGTGCGTTAGATACGTTTTCCATATTATGATAATTGAATGGATTTATTTCCGCTCATATGACTCAGTGCCTTGGCTTTCCTTTATTTAAAATTCTCTGATTTTCTCGAATTACATAATTTGGGGTAGTAAGGAAGCAGATGTCTTTATTTCCTAGCATACTCTAGGGTGTTATTTCGTATATTTTCAGCTTATAAAGCGAAACCATGATTATGAAAGCACATGAATCACCCACAGAGGATGGAAGGGTGTGGGTCAGAATAATTTTAGGGACAGTCTCAGCTTCATGCTTTCGTTACCACCCCTACCTTTTTACTCCCAAAGGTGACTCTATAAGGTTCCAAAATTCCAAATGCTATTTTAATTTGAATTTCTAATTATAGTTTCTGGGGCAATAATGAGATCAGCAATATTGGGATAATAACGAGATATAATAATGAGCTTTTGAATAAAGCTGTCCTGGGATGAACGAACTTATAAAGATATTTCATAAAGATATTTCATAAAGATATTCCTTTGATAAAAAGGCAGAAAGTGTGATAATACTCGCGAGATTGGCGGTGGCGTTTATTATCTCTCTTCTGCGTTTTCCCCCTGAGGCCCTCTTGAATTCACCACTGGTTGCGCGGTAATAGCAACCTATATCTACATCATTTCCTGCAACGAACAGCAGCTGTTTGCACCATGTGCGAGAATCACCACTATACGGAAAGAGAAAAATACAAATATACATGTTCAACATAATCTCTCTCTGTATCTGTTGCACAATGCACACATCGCGCGACACCATGGACATTGGATATAATAGTAAAATGATGCCCAGAACGATAACATCATGCTCAATGGCGCAATAAGCACCATGGTTAATGCCTGTTGTCTGATTTCAGTCCAATAATCTGCTGTCCTCTAATTTACATGTAACATTCACGACCTAAAACGTTGTGTTATACTACACACTTTGTGTAGTTCGAATTTCAAAGAGTATTATCGAAAAAGCTCCAAATACTCTAAAATAATTTGCAAATCTTTTTCAACTTATTGAAATCTCATATTATATCCCTTGATAACTTAATTTACTTTCTAATTTGAAGAATATTTGAAGAAATGATTCTTAGCTTTATACTATTCTTTTATATAATATATGATTGTTTATGTGTGCTTAAGAACTTGAGATACATTTTCTACTTGGTCTCAAATGTTTGTGTTTGTACTCGATGCTTTCAAAAAGCGTAATCTGATCGTTTTGTGCCTTGAGACTGAGTAATAAATCAGAAAAATCCCTTCGCTATCGATCTCGCAGTGTACGTCCATTATTGGCTGAAATAAAAGGAAGTCAACAGTGGATGTGCCCGAACGTGAATTTCATCAGTAAGCAGGGAAAGAAGATCGATAAGGGCAGATGAGCCATGACAGTGCCACTTTCGAGGAGTCTTTTCCTATTTTTCTACGAGAACTAGTCTCTATAAAATATTTTCTGTATTTCTTTTTTCATTTCACGAAGAAAAGTGAAACTAATCTCATAAAAATTTGTTTAGAATGAAAGTTTATTTAAAGAAATAAGAAAATGAGTCTTATGAATTCCAAGTGGAATATCAAGTTTTATTTTATCTATTTCCCTCTGCATATTTTCATAGAGAAATGTTATTGAAGGCAAATTTTAGTACATGTTACGCTTAGGGGTGCAAAAATAGGGGAGTAGCTGGCTTTCTTAAAATATTACGAGAGAAACGTCCCCTTATTTTTTCTTCACTCAAAATATGGAATAAATTATTGTCTGCAGCCCTCACTTCCGTAATACATCCTGTCATAATCGAGTATCTCTAAAAATAGCATAACTTTCAGCAAATGGTTCTTATTTCAATTAATCATTCTTTTGAGAATCCTAGTCACGATATATGTGTATTCAAATTCATTGCATCGAACATTAGAAAATTCGAATCCGAGAAATATTATTTTAGACACAATATCTATGTATATACAACTGCGGAACGCCCTTCAGCTTTCGTGGATCGATGAATCGGGTTCGTAAATAAAAAGAGGGAAGATTCTCTCGAAAGGTTAACTGGACGAAGAAAATAGCTTAATTTACGATGGAAATACCTATCTCATCTAAATGCATGCATCACTTGAATGACATATCGCGTCGCGAAATCTCGTTTACAATTTTATGCCATAAATTATGCAAATTGATGATTGATCAATTGTTGGTACGTGAAGTTGACACATTGGCAAGTAACAATTAATTAACAAGTTTTCATATTCAAAAATATGAAAACAATAAGCCCCATGAATTTTTATGCGCGATTTAACTTCCTGAATTTCAATGAATGAATTCGAGTTCAAGTTTTTATAAACTAAATTTAATAAAATTTAAATCTCTCTTAAAATTCGATATAAAAAACATCTCATTACTTTTTTCTAAACGAATTTTTCATTTTAAAAGATTTTAAAAGAAAGTTTGCCACTTAGGGGTTAAAGTTCTCTAGAAATTTCTATAGAACTGAGGACCGAAGTCTTACCCACTTGTTGTTCCCTATCGATTTTCGAGCGCATTTTACGACACGTTACAAGAATATCCCTCTGATAATGGTTAAAAGCATCGGTGCTATAAAGAAGGAAAAGCAGTCGTATCGATATCCATGAATATTTTACGCTACACTTTTAGCAAAGCAGGAACAAGATATAAAAAGATGGCTATTATCAAAATGATCGACAAACTTAAACAAGATATACAATTGTACACATATGACTGGGTTATTTTTGTACTGAACTGAATTTTTATTTTACGAATGATAATGAAACTTGTTTAGATTGAGAGTTGTAAAAATAAACAGTTTTATGTCTTCAGCCTTTATTAAAGATTAGAAATTTGACAATAATAGAAACGTTGCGTGCGTGAAATATGGGAAGTGTATAAATTAGAAACATAACGAAATACGATTTTATCAACGGTTGGCGGTCGAAACATTAACTTATGAGACGAGGCAATAATCACTTTAACCACGCAACTGAGAATAAAACCTACGCTTGGATCGAAGACAAGGAGTCCATACAAAGATTCATTACGTGACAAAAGGGACGCAAAGACACTTCGATTGGTGTCACATAATACCTCTTGCTGAATAAAAACTGTTGCTCGTACAAAAAATGAAGCATTTTTCTGCGGTATATTATACCTAATGCAGAAATTCGCAATTTTACCATTTGTCAATTTCCTAATAATTAAATTTGTATAAGTCTAGTATAAACTACTAATTTAGATCTACTATTCAATCAAACATCATAGAACCGAAAACCAGACTTTAAAAACTCACCTAACTTCGCGAATTGCATATCCCTCAAACTTTTATGATTTCTTCGAAACTTCCCTTCGAACTTTGCAAACTTATTCACCAAATTTCAGCCTCAGCGTAACTCAATTTCCGAATAAAAGTCAAATATTGGCTTGCAAACTTTGGGTTATATTCATTATTAAAAATTTTTTTAACTCTGACAACATCCATTTCAGATCTCGACATTGTTTTCGTAACTAAAAGGCGATAAAGCTAATCAAATTAAAGCAAGCAAGCATGGTGGAAAATTATAAATGACAATGTATACTTTGCATTATTTTGCATATCTATTAAAATGGAAATGTAGAATTCATGAAAAGTGTATGCAGAATAAACAAGCGTATGCCAACATGTAATTAATAATTTTTTCATAATACGATAATAATATATCCCGTGGTTACGAATTTTAGTGAGGGTTTGTTTTATAGCATCCATAAACCTGCTCATGATATTTTGAAGGAGATCCATATATTCTTCAGAAAATATATATAAATGGAAGGTAGAGCAAGCATAAATAAAAGTAAGTGGCAACAAAGCTGGTAACTTGCCTTAGAAGCGGAAATAAAAAGTTATATGAGAGACATAAGAATGATATGATATCTGTCAATATTTGCAATTTTTCCAAGAAAATTTTCCAGTCTGACCTTTAAAACTCAGTTTTTCCCTCTTTGATCAGAATTAATCATCGAAGGTCAGACTTGGCCAGACCAATCCCACAATTCATCCTTGATATTTTATATTTTTCCCCTGGGAAGTCGACCCTCAACCGCTCATTTGTATATCGTCTCTGAAGTTTCCCGTCATAACTCGATCCCATAAAAAGTGTTCAACAGAACAAAAAAAATCTCATTCTAAAAAGTCTCATACTCAAAAGTCTCATTCTCAAAAAGTCTCATTTTCAAAATTCCTATCAAAGTCTCGAATAAAGCAAACAGATCAACAGGCCAGTTGCTTTTCATAAAGGGATAAATAATTCCACGAGAACCTATTACCTATTTACTTCCTACAAATCTACAGTCTACCCCGAAACACAGACACACGCACACATTGAGAAATGCGCGCGCACATACACACGTTTCAGGTGTAGAGCAACGATCGCGAGAGCATGTCGTTTCACGCATGGCATAACATCTGCTTCAGGTCGACCTGGTCTGACCTACCACCATTTAAAACCGAAATAAAAAAATAAAAGCCAATTTCAAAAGACAAAACAAATCCTGGGTACAGACTCACACCCCCAAGTCCTGACGGGTGTGGCATCCTGGGGATTTCTTCTAGATCCTTTTTTCGATTGTATTTTCTTTCCAGAAATGAAGATGAAGACATAAAACTTGTATGCCATGAGGTATTAAATAAATGATGCAAGTACTCACTAAATACTAAGCACCTAGATTTATGGTCTCTATGGCTCACTCATTCAGGTCTAACGACGTCTCTCCCTAACAGGATTTGGATCCCGAAATTAAACTAAAGCCTCTAAACCCCAGACGAAATTATCCTTCAACTACCTTGACACTGATGGAAATGAAGCCAGCAGCTTCAAAAGCAATTCCCAAGCACTCAAAATTTCTCAAAGGCATATCAAGACCCAAAACAATTACTTATCAACCAGGACATCTATTACTAATGGTAGACAACATCTATACTCTTAATTTGTTTATAGTGTCTAAATTCGCTGATGAATGGAAGAATACTAGTATCCAGGACTCACCATGATAGTATAGAGCTCCAGAGGCATTGAGAGGTGGAGGAGTGGGTGCCGTAGCCCCAGCAGTGGGACTATGTGGTCCCCAGCATGTCTGGGTCCCTTCTCTGTTATCCTCATCCCCGACGACATCGATTTCCTCCTCCTCAGGGTCACTCCTGTCCCTCTTCTCCTGGAGACTCACATCCTCCACAACTCTTCCGTGTCCATTTACCTCAGCAGCAACCACTTCCAAGGTCTCGCTGTCCTCCACCCTGTCCGGCCACGGGTACGCCTTCCACTTCTTTGCCATGAGACACCTCGGCATCCTGGTATCTGGTTTCTAATTTTTCACACAAGAAGTCACGCGGTAGCGCATAGGCCCAGCGCAGCAACAGGAGCGGCAGCAACAGTACGTCTAGCAACAGGAGCGCCTCGACGCCGGCGTCTACGTCTCGCACGCTTGCCCCGGAACAGCAGCCTTCTCTCGTGACTCGTGGCCGGCTTCCTCGAGAATCGAGACTGCGTCAGCGATCGCTGACTCTGGGAAATCGTCATCGGCACTTGACAGAGGGCCTATCCGGTGCCTCCGACAACATTACAAACTGATTTTTCACTGTTTCTTATCCTGAACGAGTAGGGTTGACACTGGCTGATGATGATGCAGCCTCAGGCTGTGTTGCAGACTGTTGGATTGAACTGAATTGAACTTGATTAAACCTCCTTGATAAACTGACTTTGAACTGTGTTCACTGATTTGTATTGACTGAACCGTGTTGACTGATCTGTGTTGACTAGAGCTGATGTTGGTTTGACTGTTGCGACTATAACTGACTAGAATCTAGAAACTGACTAGAATTGATTAGAGTTTAGAGAGAAGAGTTTTGGTTAAAGTGCGTAAGGCTCAATGGAATGGGAGTCGGTCCACAATTCTGACAACCCCTCGCGATATCTCTCTGTCTTTCCGTTTCCTGGCCCCGTGGTGGCCCTCGCCAGGGACAGGGGTGGGCACGAATACGCGGAATGGGGCGCGACTGCTTGGCGGTGGCGCTCTCTCAGTACTCCGGACCCCAATGGTTGCCCCTCGCTCCTCATCCCTCCGCTGCGGCTCTGCACCCTCGTGAGTAGTTGTGGGGTTGGCGTTGGTAGTGGTGAGATACAGACGCGAGGGTGAATCGAGGGTGTCGATCCCGCTGCGGGGGAGCCGATTGTATGGATGGTGGAGTTTGCTGGTGTTGGAAGAGGTAGTGGTGGTGGTGGTGGGGTAGCAGGGCGACTCTTGGGGAAGAGCGACAGAGGGATAGCACACGTCTCTCTTCCACTCTGTTCGCTGCTGTTCCCGCTCTATACTTTCAAACTGGGGAAAGGGGAGGAAGAGGGTTTGCACAGGAGGGACGAGGATGAAGGGTGATTTTGGGGGTGGAAAGGAGATGGAGTGAGCATGGTTTGCCAGCACATGCGCAGGGGGGAAACATCGACCCGACCAGGCTAGGCAACACCTGGTAGTACCCCACGTGCCACTGTGGGGAGGCAAAGCCACCCTGAATACGAGTATCGAATATCCCAGTGGCCTTAAGCTGAGTGTCTACTGACCCACGCCAACGATGGGATAGGATCTCCTTCATGAGGCTTTAGATTCTGTTGCTAACTGTTTTTTTGATTCTCATGCAGAGATGATTTGATGATTTTCTTTTTCAAGATTGAAACTTGTTCTTGGTTCTTTTTAGCACAGGAAAAAGTCTAGTTTTTGGTACAGCTTGTTTTTATTGCAGCTTGTTTTTGTTACAGCTTGTTTTTGTTACACCCTAGTTTGTTTTTAGACTTAAAGCTTTTAGGTCCATGTTTGGTCTTAAAATAGAAAAGTAAACAATTCATAGTCTTGGTTTAAGACTAAAATTGGTTTAAATATAGCGTTAAAACTAAAGAAGTTAAATTAAGTAGTAAAAATAAGCTCTGAACGAATCAACAGATGTGGAATAGAACTTTTTACACTTTTTGATTTATACTTTCGGGTCTTTTGAATCTCGTTTCGCAAAAATTCGATCCAATGTATTTACTCAGTTTTTTTTAGATCTATTTCAAAAGGTCGATATTTAAATAGTGCCTAATGTTTGAAATGGGGAGGAAGAGTCCGGGTGTTAGCGATCATTATAAAGGGATACAAAAAAGCGTTACTGAAAGGGGGAGGCGACCCAAATGGACTGGAAACTTCGTTACGAAGTTCTATCTGGAATACTTTTTGAGAATTCTCAAATGCAGTGATTCATGAAGTTTTTTTTTACAAAATAGGCAGGCCCAGAAGAGAAATTTGTTTAATTCAAACAATTCTTGAAAGATTTATTGAGAGCAATGGATTTTTTTGTTGAAATAACTTATCTTTTTATTTCTCTCTATTTTTCGGTTTTTTGGGAAGCAGATTTTTTTAGATGAACAGACGTTGCTAACGTTCTGGACATTATTTATAATTGTTATCCACTATTTTGTCTGCGGAGGTCAAGATTCACCCTGATTGAGTAATCGATCGATTCCTGCTTTTCTCTAGAGGCGAGGCAAGGTTTACTTCGATTGGGTTTACTTACGAGTTCCACGTTATTTACTTTTAGAAGGAACTGGTGCCAGTGTTGGAAATAGGATTTAAAGACCCGCAGTGCGATAGAGTCGGTGATTTCCAACGAGAGCTTGCGCCTCTGATTCCCTTTCCAACAATCGGAGTCTACTTATCGATTTCGCTTATGAGTCCAGTTACCTCCATTTTAAATATTACAATCGGAATCTTCTAAGTCTTTTTAAATATCGTAGTTAGCAAATATCCAACCGACATAAATACTAATGACATAAATACGGATTGTATATATATTTCCTCATATTTTCGCATTGTCGTAAATTCGCGAAAAACAACAGAATGTTAATCACTCTAACTTGAATAGGCTGCTGATAATATAATGAATTTATAAAGTTCTTGACTGAAGGAATTATGAGATGAAGCAGCCGCTTTTATGTCAGGTTGAATGTTTTAGTGGGAGAATATGAAACTAGAGAAGGGAAGTTGACAGGGAAGTTTATTATCGAGTTTTCGGAACATCGTAAATTCAACTTTACTGGCAAACAGCTTTACGTGTGTACGAGAAAATGAAGAGGAATGCGCGCCAGTTAAAATCTTGACTAGTTGGAGAAAATTCAGACAGACGAAAAGACAATCAGACAGGCCAGTAAAAGCAAAGTCAACCAAGTCAACTACCTGTGGATAGCACTTCAGGCAGTCGCGTAACGTGAAACCAACCGCATGTCCCGCAGGAGTCGCAGAAATAGCCTGTAATTATTTTCGCGTATAATTACCCAGTCTACAAATACAAATCTCTCCTCCTTCGCCAGACATCAAAATTATACCTGAGTAATGCGACAATTTCAACTTAAACTTGCTAAAGTTCTTTATCGCATTTCTCCATTCCTTTTAACTTCCTTCTAATTCCTTCTAATGAAAATCAGTAATGTTCAGACCTCGGTTCAGACGTTTTACAATATCAGTAAGATTTGAAATTCTGATAAAAGCTAAAGAAATGTATTCAGTTAGAGGAACCCTACTGATCAAAGCTGGAGGATACTGAAGAATATTCATCTCTTGAAGAATATTCTTAATATCCTTAGATTATATCCAAGATTCTGCTCTTTTCCTTTGCATTTAAATCTCCCCATCAAACCTAAAATGACATCGAGCATGTCCAGAGTGAATTTGTTTGAGCTGCTCGACCTACAGAAAAAAGGTATATATGTGAGTAGAAGTGGGTGGTGGGTGGTAGAAGGTGCTCTCGTCTTTTGAGATTGACATCAGTCCAAAGTGGACGATATAGTCAAAAACTTACTTTCAGATATTTCTAGTAGATTGCAGACACGAGCGAATGCCGTGTCCCTGGAGATTCGCATCGGCCGTAACGTCAGGCAAGCTAATTTCATCTCATGCCCGTAATCTCCCCCAGGGACCCTCGTCCGAATCGGGACCTAAATCAGACACACCAGGGCGCTATAAATTATTCCTCGGCGTTACTCGTTTGGTCTTAGGGAAACTGGTAAGAGCTCGGCAATTTTGTCTGTGCATGCATACTTGCATCAACCACATGAATTGCATATGTGGAAAATGCATATGTGTATGGATATATATATATATTTTCCAATACATATGAGGTTTATGTGCAATAGCCAGGACTCAAATGCGCTCAAGGGTAACACCCTTCGTGACCTATGTGTCCGAACTCTCTCCCCTCAACTATCCCTCTTTATACCTGTTCACTCACTCTCCATCTCTATCCCTCTATCGAACTCGCCTTCCATTATGCGACTGCTATCTCCAAGTTACTGGCGATAAAGTAGTTTGTGAGTTCACCACATAGTAGACTTTGTCAATTTACTATACCGTTAAGTCCTCGTTTTAGGTGGGACGATAACGGAAATTAAATGATCGTTAGGCTCACTCAAGAAATCAATTTTTCTAGGGTCAAGACGCCTTGTTAAGTGAGTCACTTTTCTATTTGGGGAGAAAGCATCAAATCAGTTTTATACTTTCCTATAAGAGTCTTTGACAAAAAAAAGGGAACTAAATCCTGGGAAAGATATCTTCGACTCAAAGATATTTTTTTCCAAGAAGAAAACTCAGTTCAACAGTTGTTTCATAAAGATGTATTTTCATTTGTATTAAATTGCAGGTATTGCTTCGTTTTTTTTTGCAACATGGCACATAGTGTCGGAAACAGTACACCTTGAAAAGAAACCCTTCAATTAAGAAACCAGATATAGCGAGAGTTAAAATGAACGCCCCTCGCGTCACATTTTCAGAAATAATAATACAGAATTACCATAAGTCATGAAATTTCGTGAAAGGTCAGTTTTAAATATCAAATGTAGTTCGTATTCGATGTGTGAAGAACTTGACAATGTTAAAAGAAAGCAGGTGAATTGTGGGGATTGGAAGTAAGGGGAAGCCTTACAATCTAGACTGCTAGTAGAATGAAAGGGAATAATCAACAGACAGATCGACAGATGTACGAACATGTATATGTATGAACGCAAATAATGACAATATAAAATAATGCAGCCCAATTTTTGTCTACGTCAAGCTCAATTATAAACCCTGTTGATATATTTTTAAGAGGAAAACATTAAGTTTCGAACTGAAAAAACTCCTTTAAAAAAGAATTTCATATTTTAATATTGGTATCTGAATTGACGAATTAGCGAATCGATACATTTATAAATCTGATAAATCAGCACCCTATCTGCTGAGGAAAAGTAATGGGATGCATATAAATCATAATATAATGTCTCTGGCTCGATTTCGCTATAACAAGGGTCAAATCCATGGGTAAAAGCCGGACGTGGACTGCATAAAACCGCGATAATCGCATCTTCGTGAAATCGAGTAGAAAAATGTGATAAGGAGTAAAGAATAACAACAAGGACGAAAAGTAAGAGAGGAAAGAGTAGCAGAGGGTGTCAGTGGTTTGGTGAGGCAGGCAATTTTAGAGAGAGGGTGAATTTTGCCTGAAGGACTCTTTGTACCGACACGCTAGCAAGCGCAATGTTGCCTAGCAACCAAAACCACGCGGAATACAATAATTTGGTAGCGTGTTGCGGCTACGTCGTGATGTGACAGCAAAGCTGACACTGCCAATGTTGATGCTGACACTGCCATGATTCTCACCAATTTGGTTAAGATATAGGGCATTTTTTCATGAGTATAGCCAGTATTCACCCTAAAATAACTAAATTCAAAAACAAATTACGTACAACTGATTGAAAATACATTTGTTGGAAAGAAAAATCGGTAGCTTTGTTTCAAATCCATTATGTCTTTTTTTAAATCGGCATTCACTGTATAATGAATAATATTGTTAGATATTCTGGGAATTGAGACAATGAAGCTTAGGAAAGCCATTCGAAGATTATTTTAACTTTATTATCAAGTATTATTAAGGATCTTTATTACATGGGCAGGAAATCTTACGTAATGAATCACGTGCGTATTGTGTTTGAATCCTGGTCTTGTTATAGAAGAAATTCAATTTTTCATTCGATATTTTGTGCTTCAAAGTTTAAAAAGAAAAAATTTTGATCTTTATTTTGAATATATATAAATATTCAATGTCTCAAATTTAAAAGTTTCATTTCAGATGTTTAGGATTTTTTCAATTTAGAGATGTTAATGTAATAATTTGTAGGAGGGGATTCAAAAGGTTTATCTTCATTAGAAGATATTTATGAGGAAACATGGAATTCATGTTTACTATTCATTCTGAAATTGCCATATCACAGAATCCACAGGTTCTATGGAAACTTTATGGTGGATATAACCACGATTTATTGATGGTTTACATGTAAACCCTCATATTGAAGATTGAAGCAACACATTTACATGTCTACCCAATTTACATATTATATAACATCAAAACTTGGTTAAATTATAGTCAAAATGTAAAATCTTTTAATCCTATAATTAATAATTTCTGAATTTATAATGAAAACGTTTTCTTATGGCAATATATCAAAATTAGGGGAAAACAAATTTCAATTTTCACGTGGCAGGGAGAGATGTGTAGTAAAGAAAATTAGAATTTTGATGAACCATCTATCTTGTTGATATATATAAAGAAAACGAGGGCAATAAGAAATAAGTGGCAAGTGTAGAGTGTAGATTGTATTAAAGATACGGATTACAGGATCCTTTTATAAAATAGGGTTGGGATTACGTAAGAAAATGAGGAGCTCTCCGTTTTATCAAAAGATTTAGATAACAGAGAAATAGGGAAATTCCTACACAATGTATTTGCTATAAAAAAATCAGTGTGTAGAAGAAAGAGAAGAAAAATGGAGCAACGGAAAGATGCTTGGGTTGTAAAAAATACTGTTTGAATATCTGAAGAAAGTGCTTGAGAAAATAAGGAAAAGATATAACATAAAAGTTATTTCAGTTTTAGGGATTCGATTTAAGCGAAATAAAAAGAGCAAGCTATCATTTAAAACGTAAAAGCTAGTTTTGAATCTGCGAAAGTCGAAATCTATAGTCTAAACAACAGGTGGCCAAGTTAAGGTTTCTAGTATAACAGTATAAAGAACTGAGAAATAGTCGATAACGGAAGAATGGGAATTTTCACAACTTTAATTAAAATCACTAAAAAAGAAGTTATTTAATTATCTAACTTTCCAATGACAATTTTTTTGAATTAAAAATAATGTTCCAAGGTAAGAAAAGCTACAAGGAAAACTGGTGCACTGTAGAAACTTGTTGTTAAGCTCGTAAACAATTAAGAAGGAAGAAAGCCTCATCGTGAAATAGCAGAGCTGGGAAGACAAAGGGGTGCTGCAAATCTTGGTGTATTAAAGGGAAAGGATTATCAAGTATTTAGGTAACTCAGTTTAACGAGATTCAGGAGCAGCAAGCATCTGATTTAGCATTTGAAAAGGCAGAACTTGAAATAGAAGTAAACAAATCTATTGTTTAAATGAAACTGATTGAAAGAACAGATGTCCACCACATTTAGCTGTAAGGATCAATAAAAGGTGTTTGATTACATTGGTAGCTGAATTCCAAAGAGTCTAAGGAAGTTAATCACTTCACTATTGCACCTTTTACTTCATGAATCATATTCCATTCATCAGGGCTCGCATTTCTTATTCAAAGCAACAGCAAAGTGAGAGCTTCACCAGCTTCCTTTCATCAGCGACTTCAGTTCAACATCTTTCGACCAACATCTTTGTTTATGCAAAAAACTTTCTACTTTTCCAGAACATGATCGAAAGACTTACTGGAGCTTCACTTAGCTTCTTCTAACAAATCCTACCAAAATCCGCTTCCTTCAAACAAATGTTTCCTCAAAGAGAAGAGGCCGCCAGTAAAGTATAAACCAGGTCTGGATTTGGATCAGAGCTCCTACATTATTACATAAAGATCAATAAAAGAAGCAGTATTATATTACACATTTATCAGAAGACAAGCTAAAGACCAGTAAATTCCAAAATCCCAGAGATATTCCATTATCATTCCCACAAAAGTTGCTCTCAGCCCCAAATCCCATCAAGCACCTACGCAAGAGCGTAATTAACATCCTAACAAAACAAATCCCCAAATTGGATTTCCTCAAGCATGAGCTCCGTCATTCGTTCTCATCCCTTCATCAGCGATTGATCAGTCAGCACTAAGAACCTCGCTTACGCAACAAGCTTCCTATTTTCCCGGGGCAAAGTCGAAAGAGCAGCTCTTTAACAAGACATATCAAAATCCACCTCAACCCCGATTCATCTTTTCCTTTTCTCTATTTCTCCTCGGTGGCGGTATACGCTATCGGGTCCGCCACTGGCGAAGCCGGTGTTATCGATTTGGTAACGTCGCTTGGCAGTGCATGCATAGCTACCCAGTGGCACCCAGTGCGCGCGAGCCCGTCGGCGAGTGCCTCTCTATCTAGGCGGTAACAGGTGTTGGTCTGGCCCCAAATCTCGTATACGTATGTATTATACCCTAGCATAATACATACACCGAAAATCGATGCCCGCCGTACTCTGGCGGTGGCGCACGGTGGCTGATGGAATAGAAGGCAACCCTCTCGAGCAAACGAGGGTGCACGTCTTCGCGCAAGCGCTGCTCTTGTTGCGGATGCGTAGGTGCCCCCAGGATTGGGGAGGATTTGCGTGGCGGGTACACCTTCCACAGGGGCCGCCAGTCGCACCCCAGCCACACCCGGTACGAGCCATGTAGTCGGTTTGCCCTCCCGCATACGGCGGACAATTGTTGCTTCTGCGCCCACAGGTGGTACTCGCTTCTTCTTCTGCATCTTCTTCTTCTACTACAACTTCTTCTTCTTCTTCTTCTACTTCTTCTACTTCAGCCATCGCTCCTATTCTTCAGCTGCCTCTCATTTACGAACGCTATCAGCGAAACTCTCCCCGGCGCTGCAAGGGAAAGCGAGCGCTTCTTTCTGACGAAGGTGGTTACGCAGCGGTGGTGGTGGTGGTGGTGGGTTGGTGGTGGTGATGGTTGTGGTGGTGGTGGTTTTATTGTGGTGGCGGATTTTTCTGTGACAGTGCTATGGTGCTGGTATATTGCGATGGTGAATACACCATTTCCGGTTCCTTACCCGCGGATTAAGGGGCGCGTGCGATAATCGCCCGGTGGTGCGGAAGGTAGATGGACGTGTCGCTCCTCCGCCGCCAGAGTCGCGTTATCGACCGCGTTTAACGCGACGCGGACCTGTTGTCCAACTTGTTGCTCGTCCTGCGGGCGACCCCCGATTTCACCTTGTCGGGGAGGAGTCTTAAGAAGGAACCTGAGGACAAAGAAAGAGGAGGAAAAAAAAGGAAAAGAGGATAGGGGAGATCAAGAGGGGGAGGATATAGAAAAGATTAAGAGATAAGGGATCGGAATATGAGGACAGAGGACGAGAAGCGTCGAGCACTTGGACAGGACGCGAATGACTTTAAGGATCGCTTCTTCCTCATCCTCGCGTGTAAATGAGAGGGAGAGAGACACCAAGACTTTGATATATTAATATTAATTACACTAGATTATAGATAGAGGATATATATTAAGATTTAGTAGAATAGAGTGGCATGTTTGTACATGCAGATAGAAAAAAGCAATAATCTTCCACCCACGAATATACAACGAAAACAATTCTAGACAAGGTAAATAAAGAAGTATCCTGTGAGGATTTTAATTGAATCTTGAATAGAATATTCAAAACGCTAATGTTAGGAGCTACTATTAGAAGATCCGATCCTCATGATCCGGTTGAGAGAGGTTTATTTTTTTCTAAATCCTCTTTTATCGTGCAACGATTAGGGTAGTTGGAGGAACTTGGAATGAAAATCTGCGGGGAGAGAATTAAGAGAAGAGAAGAGAAGAGAGATATTAAACTTTGGGAGAGCCTCTCTTGAAAAATTGGGCGGACCAGATCGAAGTGGCTTCGGCAGAAAAGAACCAAAGCAAATCTCAAGTATATGATAAGTGAAGACTGAAGCTTGAGAAGCGGCATCCGCATTGGAAAAAGGCGGACATGTTTCTAGTTTTTTGTAATTCTGAGTCTAAAAAGTGAAGCAAGAGTCGCGAGACTCGTGGAACTTGTCAAGGTTTGGGAGTATTTTACAGTGTAGGTGAAGTAGAGAATCAATTTTGTGGTTGGGAGCGAGGTTCGGGAAAAAGGTGCGCGAAACAGGATTCAAAATGCCACGCTGCTATATGGTGAAGAAAGCTTTATGCAACAAGTATATAAACAGCGTCGCCAGAGGATTTGAGAGTCGGGGTCGAGGAAGAAGCACGCCGTCCCCAACCAATGTGCAGCCGCCCGACTCTCCCCTAAAAGTCAACCCTTGCCCTGTTGCACCTCAAGGTATGATTCATAGGCCATGTTTTAGGATGACAATGATTTATTCTTGATGAAAAAGGTTCGAGACATGCGAGAAAAAATTTCCCTGCAGATGATTTAGTTGAATTCCATATTAGGGGGTGTAGGATATATATATTCTCAAATAAAAAAAAAATGACAGGATTGTTCTTGTGAAATGACAACTAGTTTGGTTTATCACTGAAGTTAGCTTCTAATTCTTCATTTGTTCACATTTCTTTGCTTGAATTTGAATAAATATGTAAATGGGTTTGTAAATAAAATCTGATGGGTAATCAAACATTAATTTCCCGGAAGGAATGTTCGAGTTTCAGCATTTAAATGCATTAAACATTTACTGCTTTCGTTTAACTGAGATTTAACTCACTGTCACTTCCGAAAATAGATTTCATCATATATGGATTTATATGGTCATAAAATATGCATGACTAAAAATGTTTGTGACTAAAAATGTATGCGGAAAATTGAGATAAAGAATTGTAAGATTGAATGGATTTGTGTGAATTATATAGTTCCTTTTATTTATCATGAATCATATCCTGTTTTAGTTGTTTTATTCATTATCCCGAACATTACACAACAATTCCGCGGATTGTGTCAGGAAACACTTGCAAGCCTATAAGTCACCTTAATTACTGTGTCAAGCATGTGTATAATTTCAAGTGCTTGCCTCGCAGAATGTTTAATCTTTGAGGATATTTGATATTAAGGATATTATTTGCAGATATTGTCTATTACTTCGCACAGACTGTATTTAGTTATTAGAAAACCTCGCATGTTTAATTAATTTGTAGACCTAATCTAGCTAATATTCGATAGTGAAATATTTGATAAATAAACGTGATGAAAGAAAATGTTTGCACTTTATCTTTAGTTATTTGATTGATTTGGAACAGGAACGTGTCAATTCGATCAATTTTTCAAAGTGACTTCTGTAAATTATACAGAAATGTCACTAAGACAGAAAACACCATAAGGAGGGATAATATAATGTCTCATATATTATTAGGGATCACGTTTTGCTTACACACCTAACGGATCCCCTAATCTGCTTGGTAAATCTGACATGTTTTCCTTCCCCACATTAGTTATCATAGACTTGACACCTCGAAAGTGGCTGAACAGGAAAATAAATGGACACTATCATTGGAATTAATTCCGCTCACTCCAACAGACTATCAAATATTTTTTATCTTAGATAAGAATTTTAGCCAGAAACTATAATCAGTTTTTCATTTACGACGAGTGTTTTTGAGAAAAAGTAGTAATTGAAAATCGATTTTACTTAACTGATTGATTCAATTGATGATTAAATTGTACTTAATCTGTTTTAGAAATGCAATTGGATTTGATAGATTAAAGATTAAAGAGACACTTTCTGTAAATCTTCAGGTTCTATTGGATCATGTGTTAAATAATCCAATTTGTTAAATGCATTTTTACTCAAGTTCTTTGTTTAAAGGTCACAATGGAAAATATCAATTGTACACTCCTTTCAAAATTAAATCAGTGGAACAAATAAATGTCCAGGCAGACAGTCCTAATTCCTCATTCTACTTATACCCTCAGCAGTGATTAAGTTTGAAGAAAAGTAGCACATTTACTTCGCTTTGATAAATTTTTAAACTGTAAAGTAACTTTGATTACTTTAGATTGACGTCAATAGGATTTAAAAGATTTAAGGCATGTCTCGACTTGCGACAATGACCACATTTCTCTCTGCACCTAAATTTAATTTTCTTATCGAAATAAAGTAATTCATACCGATTATTTGCTTGTATTCTTGTAATATAAATATTTATCTTTTCTATTTCTGTCTCTTTAAGTTTTTGCTAAAAAAATTGAATTTCAATTTGTAAATTAAAACAGGATTGGAATTTATATGATTATTACACGCAATTATACACGTGGCATATGAATCATTGTTATCCCTTTGCTGTATAGTTCGTGATAAACAACTATTGAATATTTTGCCCCATTTCCGTTGCGAAGGCAGACACGGAAGTTGCTCGAGTCGTTCGAAATTTCATTTGAAAACTTTACGGCAAGGGGCTACTGAAAAATCGATGCCGCAGTCGTGCAGACTACACCTATGCACTGGGCTTATTTCTCAACCAAGCAGCCTACGATGCAGTTACTAAAATAATTTTCTGTTCGAAAAATTAAATTTTTATTGACAATTTTCAGTAGCTCTTGCTAAATTTAAAATTATATTCATAACTCTTCATTAAATATCAAATTTGTCAAAAGAGTTTCTTCCCAGCTGATCTTCAACGTAACATTAAAACCTTTTCTTTTTTCTAAATTTGCAGAAACCCAATCATCTGAAGGAAAAAATGAAGTCTCTACAACCTCTCCAGTCTTGTCCGAATCAAGTCGAATTCAAAGAGACCAGGAAATCCAGCAAACGGAAAAATTGGTGGAAAATACATCACCGAGTCAAAAATGTACAATAATCTCAATAGACACATTTTCCCCAAGACGAATTCCAATACTTTGTAGCATAAAAGAAACTACCAAAGACCAATCTAAGTTAACTTTAGTGGAAAAATCTCCATTGATCCTAATAGAAAAAACTGCGCCAACTCGATTCCATAGAGTGCAGGACGTGATAGAAAACGCAATAGAAGAATGTACGGAGGTCCCGGCCGAAAAATGTCCCTCGACTCAATACCAAAAGCAGGACTTGAAAGAAAATGTGATATACAAATGTTCGGATTCCTCGGACAAGTTTCCATCGAGACGTCTCAAAAGGGTTCAGGACGTAATAGAAGACGTGATAGAGCAATTTACTCCACCAACAATACAAACAAAAGCATCATTACCAACAAAAGCACCTCTATCGACAAAAGCATCCTCACCAAGAAAAGCCTCCTTGCCAACGAAAGGATCTTTAACAATAATACCAACAGCAAAAGCAATAACAACAACAGTGATAACTCGTACAGGAACCAACGTAAAAACAAACCATCAACCAGTCAAATTCCTGTCACCAACATCACCTCATCATCATCCCAAAGAGGCCCTAACGAGGCTGGAATCAACGCTGCCAACCAAGTCAATAGATGACCTTAGGCTAAGCCAAAGTTCGCCAGTCTCTTCAACAGAAGGATGTACCTCAAGCTTCGAAATGCTTTCCCCTTTCAAAAATTCCACATCATTATCGGATCCTTACTCAACCTCCTCGAAATTGACCAGAAACTCCTCTGACGATTACCAATCCACGAACGATGGAATCGGTACTCAACTCTTCAGGGACAGATCAGCAGCAGAAACAGAAGCTGCTCATGATTTATTGGAATTATCTCGCTCGTTGCCACCATTGCCCCATCCAAGTGTAACAATTGGTCCTCAAAATGTGATCAAAATACCATCAACCGACGTGCAAGAGATGAAAGTTTATCCCCGAAATCAACCTGTTTATCAAGTCAATACAATCCACGCGAGTGACTTGACAAACGGTGGGATTTATCAATATCATCAAGGAGAAATCATTTATGAACCCACAACAACGAACGCTCAGACGATTGTCCATCAAGCACCTGGGGGTGTCTTTATACCCTTGTCTCCTGTTCAAAAAATTCTCTTCACATATGCCACACCATCTATGTCATCATCGATGATCGCCGAGAAATCAATAGGATGCCAGACGTCATTTTCAGGAACTATATCGTCGTCGATGAACGTGGAGAAACCAGTAGAATCTCAAACGACGTCGATAGGATCTGGGGCAACATCAATAGGACCTGTGACGACATCAATAGGATCCACATCTTCGTCGATGGACATGGAGCAATTGACAGGGTTCCGAACGCCGTCTATAGAATCTGTGGCGACATCGATGATCGTCGAGCCGTCGATAGGATTCCGACTGCAGCCAATAGGATCTGCCTCGTCGTCAATGTCGGTTGAGGTCCAGTCGTCGTCAAAGTCGATAGGGTCCAGATCGCCAACGACAGGACCTGATTCGTCATCAATGATTGTTGAGAAGACGATAGGATCAAGGACGCCAACACTAGGACCTATGTCATCATCACTGGCTGTTGAGAAGTCAATAGTGTCTCGCTCGGCATCAGTAGGGTCTACCCTGGGGTCGATGGTCGTGGAGCAATTGATAGGGTCCAGAGCACCGTCGATAGGATCCAGTACGTTGTCAACAGTTGTGGATCAAACGCCAGGATCCGTGACGTCGATGATCGTAGAACAATCAATAGGATCCCGTAGGATATCGATGATGGATGAGCAGTCGATAGGATCCCAGCCACAGTCAATGACTGTGAGCCAGTCGATGAATGTCGATCAACCGATAAGGTCTGTCTCGTCGATGATCGAGGAGCAACCTGTTGGATCCCGGAGGATGATCATCATGGATGGTCAATCGATTATAGGATCCCAGACGTCGTTGATGAACGTCGAGCAGCCAATAGGATCTGTGACGTCTTCGATCATGGTCGAGCAACCTGTAGGGCCTCCAACACCACCGATGAACATCGAGCAACCAATTTCATCTGTGATGTCGTCGATGATGGTCGATAAGTCAATGGAAACTGTTACTCTTTTGACGCCTCCCATTTCTGAGTGCAGTAGCGATATTGAGAACAATAATCCCAATTCGCAATTCAATCTGAAGAATAAGGAGGTGCAGACTATTACTGAACAGGCGGAGGCGAAGGTTTCTGCTTACACGTATGACACACTTCTTGTGGCAGATGGAAGATCGAAAAATAAAAAGGGACCCTTACAACAGAAGGATACACCGGAAGCGGAACCTGTTGAAAGCCTCGAAGTTTCGAAGTCTGGGAGATATGTTTGCTGTGAATGCGGTGAGATGATTTATTTTATGCTATTTTCGTCGATACGTTCTGGGGAGGGTGGTTTTTTTGCTTTTTTTTAAATTTAATATGACATCCTTATTTGAAGGTCATTCAAGGTCATTCAAGGTCATTTTTTTAATTGAAGATCTCTGTGATTGATGACACGTTATATGAGTATAAATTTGAACTAAATTTTTATGTTACAGGTAAACAATACGCTACTTCATCAAACTTATCCAGACATAAACAGACACATCGAAGTATAGATTCTCAATCAGCGAAAAAATGTGTCTATTGTGGAAAGGCATACGTGAGTATGCCAGCACTTGCAATGCACGTCTTGACTCATAAATTGACCCACAGTTGTGGAATTTGTGGGAAGATGTTCTCCAGACCTTGGTTACTTCAAGGTCATTTGCGAAGCCATACAGGGGAAAAACCCTATGGTTGTGCCCACTGTGGAAAAGCTTTTGCAGATAGATCGAATCTCAGAGCTCACATGCAGACACATTCGTCTGATAAAAATTACGAGTGTCCTAAGTGTCGTAAGTCTTTTGCACTCAAGTCATATTTAAATAAACATCTGGAGTCAGCTTGTCAAAGAGAGAATGGCGACGACAGCAGCAATGATGTTGATTCTATCGTCTCTTTAAATTAAAGCAACGATTTTTAAGGTGAGATAGCTTTTAATTGAATAAAAACTAATTTTAAAATGTTTGCTCTAGAGACCAAGAGGGAAACTTCACGAGAATGAAATTTATGAGACTATTTTATTAATAAATTTATTATCTACTGTTTCAGACTTTATCGAATGCAGTTGAAAATGAACCAAAAGGAGTGACGTCGACGGATACTAAAATTTATCGTCAATCCTATAATTTACTCAACACGAGTGTAGGAATAAGCGAGGATTGAAAAGCAATCGCAAACGTTGAGGACCAGGAAAGCAATACAAATGTCTCGTACTTTATATTTCGTTCGACCATTTCAGGATTCCCATTACATACACCCTTTCTGTTTTTAAACACGCCATAAAACAGTTTCATTTTGTTCTTGAAAAAAATGGAAGTGACATCGTATAACAGTATTATCGTCATAAAACTGTACTTCAAGAGCGTAAAGGAAAATTCTAGCGTTACAGTTTACGATCTTCGGTACAGGAAATAGTTTTAGAAAAAGATAAGTTTAAATCAAGAAATTTATTTGAGATTGGAAGTATTATTCTGATTATTATTATTATTCTGATGAAGAGACGACTACGATGAAACTATACATATATATCTGATGATAGTAATCTGCGTCCTTTCCTCGTGTAAAATTATATTTTCTACTAAATGATACATATTTAGGAAAATATTTGAGTATCAACCAGTACCTTTGAGCCAAAATGGTTCTTGCCGAGAACACAACGAGACATCGAATTTTCACTAAATAACTTTTCTAATCCGTCGTATCTTGAGACAAAACTCGACAGCGTCAATTCCTTTCGCATGAATGGACATTTAACGGAAGATTTGAAAAATATTCCTTTCTTTTAGAAAAAGGATAGAGGAAATAGTTATTTTTAATATCGACTAAGATATCGGAAAATGCATATCTCATTTGTTATATGAGTACAATTTTCCCAAGTACAGCTTTCGATTTCTGTAAGAAAACAGAAATTCAATTTTCCTTGGAATAGTGAATATTTATTTGTAGATTTAAAAGAATAATTATTTCAAGAATTGTATATATGAAAAATATTTCTTTGTGGGCTTCACAGCACAAAATGCTCTTAAAAATAGATTTTCAATCAGAAAAGTCAATTTTCAACCAAAAATAGGAGACAGACTGTGAAGTCTTTAGTTTGTTTAAATTATTTTATTACATTTTTATTGAAAAAAAAAATATTTATTTACTTGCACGTAGAAATGTGTAAAAAGTATTGTCAGCAAACGAAAAATAAAGTACGTTCAATCGCTTTTCACGAAACCTCGCAGGGTAGTCGCACGAATAATAAATCGTTCATAGGTTTACGAAATGTTTATCGCCGAGGCATTATTATTAAAAATAATTACATGCAAGCGTCAATAGATTTATAGCGCATCATGGATGTACCAGATAAAGTGCATTTCTTTCTAAAGAGTCTAGAAATTTAAAGGAAAAATAGAATATTCCATTTTTAATTTCAGAAGAATTTTTTGTTTTATGAAAATTAATATTTTGGATTTTTCTTCGTCTACGTAGTAATTCGAGTAAAGAGGACCACCTGTTGAATCTGAAAGTGACCAAACGCCTGAGGGTCGATTCTGATATGCCTTTAAATTATAGAACACATTCTGACCAAAATAATTTTAAGCAAGTGAATTTCAATTAAATTTAAATTTAAATTCTGAATTAAAAAATACAATTGAATAAAATGAAGAGAGACTAAAAAGAAATTAATGTGCGAAATTTGGTGCATCTTTGTAGAATACCTAGAAACGTTCTGTGGACGTTGACTGAATGTGATGACTGTCCAGGTAACATCAATGCGACCTCACGTGTGTCCTGAAAAATAGCTCAACATTAGACACTTAAATTATTAATTACCTTATCCTAAATATGTTTTAATTATTGTTAACATACAAATTTAGTTTATTTTCTATTTCTGTTAAATTAGGTTGATTATTTTTATCGATTATGTTAATTCTCATGAATTTATTTTAAATTAATTCATTTTATTACTAAAAGACTCGAGATATTTATATATTATTTAAAGTTCCTAATTTCTAGTCAAGTCCTGATTAATATTTTATTTAGAATCTACTCAATATTATCGCATTTGGCAAAGATACTTGTAAAAATAGTGAGAACAATATAGTGATATTCGTGAATTAATAGTCAAAAAAGGCAGTGAATTTATTATCAGTGAATACCGTATTAAGATTGTTTTTTTAAGAAATTAAAAAAGTAGGCACTACCTTAAGACGTCCTGACACATCGACGATTTTGAACAATTTATCCAGAATGGAAATTTTTATCTACTTTACTGTGGAGAACAAAATCTTCTAAGGTTCTAAAATTTTAATCCAGAATGATATTGTAAACGATAAAAAAAAAAGATAAAAAAAATATTCTTCCAAATTCGTTTATTTAAGAAATCTTGAGAATTATGTAATTTCTTTTTAAATATTTTTTGAAGGACTTAAGTAATCAAACAAATGATTTTATAATTGCACAATTTTCTTTGAAATTTGCTTGTATTCAATTCCACAAATAGATAAAAAGAAAAAGCAGATAGTGTTGGGGTACTTACTCAAGGACTATATTCTCAATATTAAAATTTTTAATATTAGCTCAAATATCTTTAAAAAATAGAGATTAAATTATTTAGATTTTGAATTTCAAGGACTTTAAAAATAGAAATATTTTCAAAAACTTTGGAAATCTCATTGTTAGTAAGTTTCCAAGTTGGAATGCTTGTAAGCCATAGATTTTGTCCTCTAAAAAAATTCAAAAGTTTAAACAAAAGCTACTCCCCAGCACTAGAAGCAGTATCTGTATATAAAAAAAAGATTTAGGAGATTGGCAAAAAAGTCACAGTATTGAAAAAATAGAGAAAAAATTTTAGTGCGTGCGTGTGTGAGAATAAGAAATTTTTATTAAAATCAGGTATAATGAATCTAGTTTTTCAGTCGCTATTCAGCCTGGCTGCAACTAGTATTAGACTCAATAATCTTGCCCTTATATTATAGAAATACCAATACTCGACAGTCAATCGAATAAGTAAACATATTACAAAAACCTTGTAACAGTAGTCAATAAAAAATATTTGGAAACGTTTCCTGATTCTGAAATAATCTGGAGGGTAAACCTCGAATTTTTCAAAAATCACGAAACAATGCGAACTGAGACTGACGGCGTGTAGAATATTAAAAAAAAATGGTTTTTTATGCACTGTATCGTGATGCCTTTAGACAATTGAATTGGAAGCGAACTGATTCTAGCGATGAATGTTATTTTAGCATCTGGAAACGAGAAAAAGAGCACATAAAAAAATACAGCACTGTCCATTCGACATTAATTATGATTATTTAAAATTATTTAAAATGATTGACGATATTACTTAGGGACGACTGAAAAATCCCATAAAATAAAATTTTATGAGGACTTTTCAATCGTCCCATTACTTGATCGACGTGATTTTTCTTTAGCTTTAACAATTTAATTTAGCTTTAAAATAATATAATAATTTAGCTTTAAAAATTAGAGGGAGAGAATTGTAAAGTAGAAAACTTGCAAAATTTTGCAAGTTTGCAGAACTGATATTCGTTAAAAACGGCATGCCAGAAAATGTAATTTTAGATCGGCTATATTGTATTACCTTTGAATGGACAATTGATACTATTATATTTTTTAGACACGCAGATTATTTAAGCTTGCGCTCCCACGATCTCTCTCACCTTTCAAAAAAGCTTACTATGAAAAATATTTTTTCATCAAAATATTTTTATTCAAATTACTCAAATTGGACCATGTCCCGAATTGATGGAATTTTTTACCTAAATTTTAAACAAGAACTATGATTGTTAGGAAAGAGTTTTTCGAAGAAATGGATTAATTGAATGGAAGGAGGATGAATCGCGAGAGCGAAATGCTTTTACAAAATTTTGAGAATATACATATATAAATAAGTGCATAGAAATAGATTAGTGTGATACACAAGGTACGACAAAGCAATAATTTAGTGATTGTATAATATTACATTAGCAATTAGTACTAAGTTTACGGTACTTTCGAAACCATATAAATACTTAATCAATAAATCATATAGTTTTGTAGAAGTTGCGTAAAATTAAAATTCCAATTCAGAATTAACTGATTTGGATGAAAAGATGCGTAAGAACGGAATTGGAAGGACTCGTCATGATAAAATGATGGCATTCTTTAATTTGTACCTAAAAATAAGATAGAAAACTTCAAACTTGTCTAATTTTTAAATCTTGAGTCTATATATCTCTATTTTGTACGATTCCAAAAATTTTCTCATTCAGAAATTCAGCTTTTATCTCTTAAGGATTTGAAAACTATTACAAAACAGTTTTTAAGTCAATATAAATTCAATTTTGTTTTACGTGAGACCAATGTAAGAAATTTTGGGCACTTGTGATTTAGTCTTAGACTTTGAGAAAGTAGATATTTTTTTAAATTGATGTTTTCGATTAAACTCATAGTTGTGGCACCAATACGAAATCCGAATTTTAAAGCTGTAGGTGCCAAATTTGTAATACTTGGATATTAATAATCAAAAATATAATTCAAAAAATAATTCTTGACCTTCGTTTACAATATATTGTTTAAAATTGGCGCATGGCAACTAAAAGTTTGCATGAAATATGAAAAATGGAACAAATTCAAAATTTATATTATTAATTATTAATATAACCCCGACCACGTAGATAACGTACGTGTTTTTCAATTTTATTACGAGTATCTGTGTACGTGACAGTAGCGCAGAATAAACGATTGTTCTGAAGCAAAATGAGTACTTGTTTCTTTTTTTTTTAGCGAAATATAAATAATAAATTAATGTTGAACTTAGTAATAATTTTGATTAAATATTAACTTCTTTTCCTCACAATATTCTATACACTTTATTCAATAATTTTTAATTTTCACAATCACACACTAACAAATAACAATAAAATCTAATTTTTCAAATTCAAATTAATCACATAATTTGACTAAATATAAAAATCGAAAAATTAAAAACCGTTCCTCGAAATATATCTTCTTTGGAAATTCTTTTCAAATATTTCTCAACCTTCAATTGCGCAATTGAAGACCCTTAATAATTAACAATAATTTTTTTAGTCCTGTTTAACAAGAATTTTTTATTTAATTTTCTTTCAGCCCTGCTTGATTGTGAGAAACTTGACTAAAGGAATACAATCACAGTCACCAGATATCAAAACAGAGTAAGTGAGTGAGATCTGAAATTAATAAAAATACTCGAGATCTCTTTTCGGAGAAAGTGGATTATGGCCAGTGATTGGGTTTAGAAATGAAATCGAATTTTTATAAAATAATCAGTTGCTTAAAAATAATGTACAAATCAAAAAGTACGTTTCGTGCAAAAATTATACAAGAGAAAGTAACAAATAGAATGAAATGCCTACCGCAACTTTCGGATGTTAGATCGAAATATAAATTACTGCTAAATTATGTATATAATATATATTTAACTATTATACAAAGTATGAATAAGGTTCGCGAAAGACTATACTTGAAAGGCGGAGAAAATTACAATGGCGATTGGGGTTGATCTTTAGGTGGCGTTCCACTTGCAGGCGAAGATGATGTGTTACTTTCTGATTGATTATCCTTAGGTGGTTCTTTTACTTTGTTCCACTCTTTCAAACCTTCTGGCAAAGATGTATCTTCTTCAAAGGACCCCGTGCCTTCCACAAACTGTTCATACGTCGACTTTTCAGGGAAAGGTCTAGGGCCTAATAATTCTATCATGTCATTCCTACTCAAAATTTCCTGTTTTAACAGACGCTCAGCCACCTGGTTAAAAAAATTAGCATTGTATAAATTTTTTTGCAAAATCACTACCTTTTATAAAATAATAAATATTAAAAAATACCTTTTCTACGTCGCTTTTGTGTTCTTGTAAAAGTTTGTGGGTTCGTTTATGCGCATTATCGATCATCAATCGAACTTCTACGTCTATTAACTGAGCTGTGTGTTCAGAATAAGGCTTATCCCCTGCCATTTGTCCTGGCTGAGGCATTTCGAAACTGACGTTTCCAACCTTTTCGTTCATTCCATAATGTATGACTTGAGCATAGGACATGTCAGTTATCTGAAAAAAAAACCCCTCTATTATAAGAAGCTCAAGGAAGAAAGAAATCCAAAATACAAACCTTTTTTAAGTCATCCTGTGCTCCTGTTGTGATTCGCCCAAAAAATATTTCTTCAGAAACTCTTCCACCGAGAGTCATACACATTCTATCGAACAACTGTTCTTTTGTGTAGAGGTATTGTTCGCGAGGTAAATACTGTGCGTATCCTAAACCTTTTCCTCGAGGAATAATGGAAACCTATAAAAAATAAAATTTTTATTTAAAATCCTAAATTACAATTACTAAAAAGATATTTTAAATTATATTTTTGAAAAAAGGTTACCTTTAAAAGTGGATCCGCGTGTTCGAGGAACCAACCAACAACTGCATGACCTGCTTCATGGTAAGCCACTGTCTTCTTTTCTTCAGGTTGTAAGACGCGGGACTTTTTCTCCATTCCAGCTACGACTCTTTCAATTGCCTGCTCAAAATTCTTTAGCTCAATTTCAGTTTTCAAGTCCCTCGCGGCAATCAAAGCTGCTTCATTGCAAACATTGGCAATATCAGCCCCTGGAAAAAATTTCTATATTTCAATTCTAATTCAAAATTTCACAGTATAATTTGTATGAATATTAAAATTTTAATTAAAAAATACCTGTGAAACCAGGCGTGAGAGAGGCCATTTTCCTCGCCAACTCATTCTTATCTAACGAAGTTTTGAGAGGTTCTAAGTGAACTTTGAAGATTGAAGCTCGGCCCTTGATGTCAGGAGCAGGAACGAAAATTTGTCTGTCAAATCTACCAGGTCGTAAAAGAGCTTTGTCCAGAACATCTACTCTGTTCGTCGCAGCCAAGACGACTACATTCGTTGTCGTATTGAAACCTAATCAAGAATTAAAAATATTTTCAAGGTATTTGATATGCGATACTAAGCTGATGCAATGCAAATCGGAAATATTACCATCCATTTCTACAAGAAGTTGATTTAAGGTGTTCTCCTGTTCCGAATGTCCACCCCAAGCTCTTCCACCTCGCTTCCTACCGACGGCATCTATTTCGTCAATAAATAATATACAAGGCGCGTGTTTTCTTGCCATCGCAAACATGTCTCGAACTCTAGAAGGACCGACTCCCACGAACATCTCCAAGAACTCGGAACCCGAAACTGTGATAAAAGGTACGTTCGCCTCACCCGCTGTTGCTTTTGCTAACAAGGTCTTTCCAGTTCCAGGAGGACCTGCAAGATGATATGATATTTAAATAAAAAATGTTGTCTAGATCAATTATTTTTAGGCATTGGATTTAAAATGACCTGTCAACATTGCTCCTTTTGGAATTTTAGCACCTAGATCCAAATACTGCTGAGGGTTTTTAAGGAAATTTACAAATTCCATGATCTCAATTTTGGCTTCTTCGCAACCAGCAACATCCCTGAGAAGTTTAATTTCACGTTAGAAGTTCTTCAAGAAGTTATATTTTTTAATTTCAACGGCAATTCTTACTTGAATCGGACTCCGATGTCTTTGGTGTTTATTAATTTCGCAGTGGATTCCATAACTCCACCGAAAAGTCCACCTTTTCGGCCACCTTTACCGCCCATCATTTGAGCGGATCGATTAAGTCCGTACAATAAAAATCCTAGGAAAGATTTAAACAGTTAAAAATTACTCCTCAACAATTTAAAAATTACTTCTCTGTCTACATTAATAATTTACAAACCTATAAGTGCCAGTGTTGGTAAATATCCAACTATCTGTACGAGTTCTGCTTCAGTTTTATATATAACAGGGATGTGATTTTGAGGTTCTATGTTCAATTCAAGCTGAGCATTCTCTAAATTTCTCTCGAAAGTATCGGCGCTACCGATATTAAACCATAGTGTCTGTTAAGCAAATCAAATTATATATTTATTTATTAGCTAAAAAGATGAAAACAGAGAAAAAAAACAAGGAAATAGAGAAAAAACTTTGAAGTCTGTAGATTTAAAAAACTTACTGAAGATTCGGCTGAGGCACCAGGCGTAAGTCGAACACGGACCCATTTTTTATTAACAACTTCTAATTTATCTACTGCTCCTTTGTTCAAATAACTGAAACAAAGAATATAAATTGGAGAACATGATGTTAAAATAAAAGAATATTTAAGAAAGATAGAATGTTCAGATTATTTACCTGTTCACAAAATCTCTCCACGTAATTTCTCTGTGCATTGAACTAGAGGCCATGAGCATTAGAATACCAACAATGCTTCCACCGATTCCGAGGTAAAGCCATTTATTATCACCCTCGTTAAATGATTTACCTCCTCCGAACCCGGAAAATCCAAAAGACATTGGATCATCCTTTTTGGATCCACCAGATGATGGACGTTTAGGAGGTGGTGTGGGTCCTTTCGAACCCTGTTGACTTTCTGCTTTCTTTTCAGCTTCTTTTGCATTTTTTCCACCAGAATTAACATTTTGCCTCTTCCCACCTTATAAAACCAAAATTTTATTCATTTAGACGTGTACTTTGCAACAAATAGTCTTGAATTTTGGAAAACTTTAAATTGGGAAACTATAAATTAATAACATGCTATATATTAAGCATAAATCCATTATTTAAAAAAAATTTCTTACCTGATCTGAAAAAGAATTCAAATCCTTTCTGAGGTCTTTCGCAATACAATTGCCACTGCTGTTGCAATCGTTCGAGAGTGGAAAATCGTGTGCCATTATTTAGTTTTGACAACTGTCTCCATAACTGAAACAAATTCACCCAAAGTAGTAAATAAACAAACTTAAAGAATTGCATACCTAAGAAATAATTTTTATTCAACTGTATATTCAATGTGTTACATAATTATTGAGCATGTTTTTCTGTCAATTACGATACAATTTTACTGGATGAATACATGATTTTAATTAAAATGAACTACTTTAAATTTAAAGTTATATTAGGTGTATGAAAGAAATATAAATATCATATATATAACTAAATTATTTATCTCTTAAAACCGATCATTTCAAAAGCTGAAGAATAAAGGTAATCACATGCATGAATTACAGTCAGAAAAAAATGTAAAGTAAAAAAATAAGAAAGAGATCAAGAAATAAAAACGGTTGTTTAAGTAATTCAGGATTTTTATGCATGATTTAGCAGCAATTTTACTGAAATGAGTTATATCACAAGATAAAATTGCAGGTTATGACAGGTTACATTGCTCTACCTGATAATGATCAAATCGTCCTTTATGTGCAGAATTATAGACGAATCGTTCTATTTTGCTAGCCAGTGATAGCAATTGATGAGCCATATTATACTCATTAATATCACAATTAAAATATAAAAAGTGATGAAATCAACTTTTGTACACTGGCACACGAATTACCGGCTGCTAACCTTAACGCTTAACCACCATTTTATTTTCGTACTGCCTTCTGCTTCGTTTCCATGTTTTTTAATGATCAAGGCCAATTTTGATATAAAAGCTAGGGACTTTTACAAAAAGTTACTAGAATCTGGGGATTATGAATTTAAATTTTGCGCGCAGAAAGGACGGTGGAACAATTCAACTTTTGCGTTATTATACGCAATTTATTGAACAACCTTATGCAATTTCCTGATTTCAGAATTATTTATTTCTGTGTCGTAATAAAAAACTATAGGTTTAAATTTACAATTATTTAATTTAAAAACTTGTAATTGGAACTTTAGACTAGTCAATTTAAACTTGCGACTTAAAATATTGATTAATTTTATAAATAAATAATTTCAGGAGCAACAAAATTAGCTAGAAATATTCTTTCTTAAAAAATAATTATTTAATTACACGAGAGATCTACAGCATAAAAAGTTTATTACAATATTTAAATTTCCATCAATTCGTCGGCGTCTGTTAACATTTCGTGAGAATGATCCCCACCACTTTCAACTGTAAATTTGGCACCAACCAAACAATTGTTTAAGATTGTTCCTTCTTCAATTATGCATCCATTGCATAGTATACTATTATTAATCGCACATCTGAAAAATAAAATAAAAAATAGTTTAGGATTGGAAACACCAATAAGTTAAGTGATTATTTAATACTGTAAAAATCTCTTATCTCTTACCTTTGCTTAATTGTTACGTTATCCATTAAGATACTATTAGCAATTCTACTTTTTGACTCGACAGTAGATTTCGCTCCAATGTTGCTTTGTTTCAAAGAAGTTTTCTCATCAATAAATGCATTATTATCAATCCGACATTGTTGAACTTGTGTGCTTTTTACATTAGCAGTTGGAGATATGCTGTTACTTCCAACATCCCACAATTTGTCGATCTACATAATTTTTATCGATACATTATTCTTTTTAACTAAATAAATAAATAAATAAATAATCAAAGGAATTAATTCTAGACATTGTATACGTACCGATGCATTTGCTAAACTGTACATTTGAATTGTATTTGCCCTTAAACCACATTGTTCGCTCACTTTATAAGCATAACATCTTATCAAATCAGCATTGTAGGGACCATCTAAATTCGTATTAGAATCGTTGAAAGAAGACATTTCTCTGACAAGTTCTTCGAGAGGACCTTCACTACAAAAACTATGTATATCTTCCTTCACATCAAGGTGGACGATAGAATTATTTTTGTCCTCTACTACAGGTTTCGGAGGCTTCGTTAATTGCTTAGAAATAACGTAAGGCAATAAGTCTCCTTTTATGGAGCTAAAACTTCTGCAAATATATATCATTTAGTTGGTAAATTATTTGTCATTAAATGATTATTAAAATTAAAATGTTAACACTTAACTATTAACTTAAATTAATAAATTATACGTAGCAATATAAATAATACTTACTTGTTAAAAGCTAAGTAGTTCAAAACCCACTTATTAATAACATAAAGATGAGCATCCAACAATTTTGAATGGATATTAAAATCTGGATGTTTCCTAATAAGTTTCGATGATAAGAAAACATTTTCCTCAAAATCGGAAGCTGATGCAAAAAACACCAATCGATTCGTTTTACTTTCAATACCAATAAGATCGATCTCTGGTTTTTGTTTATTTTTAGGTCCAGCCATTATAAAATCTTCAGTGATTTTCGGAGCTGGAAGCATTAAAGCTGCAATACTCGCATTGTTTTTTCTGTATAAATCTAAAAGCTGAGTGATGTCAACATTTGCAATCAAATCGCAAGAAATAACTAGACAATCTTTCTTTATTTTCTCCTGGAGGATCCTCATAGAATCCGCTGTTCCTAAATCATCTTCAGAGACTCCAATAAAGTCCAATTTGATTTTAAAATTAAGTTTGTCTAGTGTGTACATTATTTCACTTTTTGCTGATTCCGAGACGACGACAAAGGTCGAGGAAAACCCGGAGCGTTCCAAAAGTCGGAGAGAATACCAAATCATTGGAAAATTGCCTATTGGTAGTAAACATTTTGGCTTTCCAGCTGTCAATTCCATCATTCGAGATCCTTTTCCAGCAGCGAGCACTACTGCTTCGAAATCTGTTATTTGCACCATTTTCACGATATTTAGAATGTCGATTAATTAACGTTTACTTTTATACACTCCCGGGGGGTTAAAAATTAAAATAGAAAATTCCTCGACTTCGAAGCATGACAACAGAACTAACCTAAAAATTTGCTGCGGAGATTTAAAAATTCAAATGCGCATGACACGAAATTTAAGAGGACCAATCGGAATTGATAGAGGGTACGGAAATTAACGAAGATTAACGAAGATCTCATGCCGACAGCCGATTCTCGCGATTCTCCACGTGTGCAACATAACCTCGAATTAAAACAAATTAAAAGGATTAAAATATAAGCAGAGAAAGCGGATTTTTTGGACTTGTATTTAGAAATAAGTTATTATTATCAGTGAGAATATTGGTGAGAACTTATTTTTTTTATAATATACATTTTTACTACACCTTTCTAAATATAGTAAAAATAACATGTTTTGTTTATAAAAACTGGTATACGGTGATTTGGAAATGATAGTGTCAAAAGTGTCAAAACTTTTAAAGTTCGCTTGTACGAATTCTATTAGACAAAAAGTTTTTAACGACTTAGGTTCGAGGAGATTGACTTCAACTATGTCTTCGGAGATCAAAATTGGTACTCACAGCGGCGTATTTCATTGCGACGAGGTTTTGGCCTGCTACATGCTGAAGAAGTTGCCGCAATACAAAGATGCTTCGATTGTAAGGTAAGATTTCCAGTTTTTATACAAAAGATTTGTCATTTCTGTGTATTGTATATTTTAGAAACCAATTTTTACTTTTGTGTCATTTTTTCACTGAGAATTTAGAGTTTTTGGGAGGATTAATTTTATGTGAAATAGGATGGTGTGAACTGTTTTAAAAATGTTAAAAAATGTTATCTAGTAGTGCCAGACATAGTGTTTTTTGTTTCGATAAAAGTAAACGAGATAAAGAAGGAAGATCGTATTTTTTATATTTAAATATATTCTATTTTCGTCTTGTTTTATTCAAAGTTTTTCATTTCTTTTCAGAAAAGACTTTGAACTAAGTAATTTGAAACTCAACTTAAGTATATAATATTTTTCTTCAATTACAGGTCAAGAGATACCGCTATTTTAAACACGTGTGATGTGGTAGTTGATGTGGGAGGCGAGTATGATCCTGCTAAACATCGATATGATCATCATATGAGGTACCATCTCATTTATAAAAAGACATATCGCACAAACTAGAATTTTTTTGATGGAATCTTTTCTTTAAGGGACTTCAAGGAAACTGCAAGTTCAGTAATTAATAAGCCTGGCTATGACTGGACAACCAAATTAAGCAGCGCTGGTTTAATTTATTGTCATTTTGGCCGGGAAATAATTAAACAAGTCATTCCAGAAATTGTTGATGAAAAGGAGGTTGATGCTATTTTTAAGAAAGTTTACGATACTCTGATTCAAGAAATCGATGGAATTGATAATGGAGTTCCGATGTTTGATGGAGAACCTCGGTAAGTTAATTT
This sequence comes from Synergus umbraculus, assembly GCA_900474325.1. NCBI lineage: Eukaryota > Metazoa > Arthropoda > Insecta > Hymenoptera > Cynipidae > Synergus > Synergus umbraculus. Next base: position 49,009 of record UCOK01008681.1, on the reverse strand, counting down.
TAAAATCTTGAAAACCAATTAAACAAGTTTCATAAAGAATAAGTTAGACACATTTCATTAATATAGGTAAATATATTAAACTATTTAAGTGATATAAATTTTTCACAGTTATCGAATTCATACTAATTTGAGCGCTAGAGTCAGAAATTTTAATCCTCCATGGAACAAGAAAGGCGTGGATGTAGAAGAACAATTTCGCAAGGCTATGACCTTAGTTGGAACAGAGTTTGAAGAATTTATTAATTATGCTGCTCAAGTTTGGTTGCCAGCTAGGAATCTAGTTAAGAATGCTCTTTTAAAACGATTTGAGGTTGGTAGAATTATATATATATCTATTTTTGTAATCTATTAATTAATCCAACTGTTATAATCTTATGCTTGAATAAACTATCAAATATGACATTTGTATCTTGAATGAATTTGAATATAATGATGTAGCCTCTTGCAAGGGAATGTGACGCTAACACTATCCTATTGTCAGACATAAAAAATTCATCTTGGGCGTTGCCGATATTCAATTACCCGTTTGTAACCACATATTTAGGCCGCATGTTTGCATAATGCCACGTCATTGTTTACCAACGTAATTGTATCTGCGTTTACACGTTTATTGATTATTGACCTTTGTCTAATCTAATCGAGAAATGATTATAATTGTAAAGAAAATAATTGTGACCCCCTAATTATTGATTAAATTTTGATCAAATGTCTTAATAAACTACTCTAATTGGAATAATTCTTTGATTTTTTAGGTTGATCCTAGTGGAGAAATTATAGAATTGGAACAACCTTCGCCTTGGACTGAGCACATGTTTGAATTAGAAAAGGAATTGAACGTCGATCCAGTCATTAAATACGTGATTTTTAAAGATGATTCATATCGGATTCAAGCAGTTCCTGTTCAATTGGGTAGTTTTGTATGCAGAATGTTTTTGCCCGAACCATGGGCCGGATTACGTGACGAGGAGCTAGACAAGGTCACTGGCATCGAAAATTGCGTTTTTGTACACAGCGCTCGTTTTATTGGTGGAAATAAAACAAGGGAAGGAGTCTTGGCAATGGCACGAAAAGCCCTTAAAATTGCACATAATATACAATGACCTTAATAAACTAAATAAATTGAATTCAACATCTCAGTATTTTAATGAAATAATCATTTATTTAAATTCATTTTCTTCGCTGTTGAAGAATTGTACATTATTATGGCATTGTCATTTTCGTCGTAATTGTATTACGACTCGTTTAATGATACAAAATATTACTACTTTTCATGAGAAAATGAGTTGAGCATTGTACATTTGTCCGAAGACCCCGTTCCTTCGTAGATAAATATTTTTATAAACATTCGAATAGGATTTCGACTAGCAGAAATTTAATTGACAAAAGGGTTTGACATTATCAGATCCATAACAGAACCACGAAGAAAGGTTTTGCTTATGCAGATGATTTCTATGGGCTAGGTTTTCAGAGGGTTTGTTCATTGACTTTTGGCAGCTTCTTGTGCATGAGCAGCGAAGTGAGCGGCTTTGGCGATGGCAACTTCAGGGGTGTCTACTACATTTCCGTCGGCTCCAATTGGTGCGGTGTGAGGGTAGCCATAAGCGTAGGTCAGGGCGAGAGCTCCATAGGGACGTCCAGATGTCTTGGCAGCCTCCTAGAAAATCAAGATTGTAAGTTATTTATCATTTTTTAATTTCTAGAATGTTCTGATAGATCGTTAGAAAACCTATTTAAAAAACTGATGTGATTATTTTGGTAATTGTAGGATGAGGTTCAGAGAAATGAGATTAATATACCTTGGCATGTTCAATGAGATGAGCGGCTTTGGCCTGAGCGACCTCGGGGGTATCAATAACACGTCCATCAGGTCCAAGTGGAGCTCCAAGGGAGTAGCTAGGGTAGGCGATGATGGGAGACGCAGCGTAGGAAAGTGGTTGGTAAGTGTAAGAATATCCAAGAGTGTTTCTTGCAGATTCATAAGCATGAGCCGCCAAGTGATTTGCTTTTGCATATGCTACTTCCGGAGTGTCCAAAACTCTTCCGTCAAGGCCGATGGGTGCACCATAATATCCATACTGAAGTACTGGTGACAGAATTTGGGAAGCTGTCGAAAGAGCAACAAGTGCGGAAAGAATAATCTAAAAGAACAGAAAGAAATGGTCGAATTAGTTTAAAACTCTTCATATTTGTTAATTTTTCGTCATCTTTTAATATCAAAAGGATTTCGGAGTCGAAAATCAAGATGAAAATTTAATTTGAAGAGAGGGAAAAGGCACTATTATGTCTAAGTTTCTCAAACGAAGAGCCTTATTAGCATTTCTCTTTCTTCGAGAAAGTTGCTTTACTCAAATGAAGCTATTGAGTTGCAACAAGTCTTCTTTTTGTCTCTTGTAATTAATATCTTGTACATATAATTCTCAATCCATAAATGTTCCATTTGTAATTATTCTATGATTCAAAGTTAATTATAGCTGATTTAGTAATTCAAGAATTTTTTTAAAAGACTGTCAACTTCCGGAAATTTAAAATTCGAGTTTTTCAATTTTCTTAATAAGTATTTGAATTAGATCATTTTTCTTTCTGTAGTGATACTCATCTTTCAATTATAAGTATGTATACACAACGAAAAAAATATCTATTTCTAGTACTTTCTGTATAAAATGCGTAAAAATGATTAAAATTAAATTTCTAAAAGTTGCCAATAATTGAAACTGACTCAGAGTACATTACCCTAGTGGAAGGAATTAATATAATAACAGTAATTAGTAAATTAATTCTTAAAAATAGAAAAATGCTCGTAAAAATGAAAACCGTTTGTCTAATGATGATTTAAAATTATTTGAATTTCTTGAGGGTTCGAGGAGAAGATTGTCGAATGGATTGGTGACGAAGTGGATGAAGATTGACATTGAATACTCACGAAGGTCTTCATGGTTTCTGTTGAGATTTTCTGAGATCAGCGCTGCTGGTTTTCCAGTACTCGCTGTTATGCTGTGACGAAGAGACTCTCGATCCCCTTTATATGTATGAGAATCTGGTAGGGAGTCGTCGCCCTGGAGGGGGACACGCCCTGAAGCAAATGCTACATCTAAAGTACTGACATTGACATTACGTTGACGACAAGAGCAAAAGGCCCCTGGCTGGGGTCGGCATGGGGCCCTTGCCGCCCGCTCCTGTCCTGATTCGACTGGAGAACACCTCCTTGATAATCAACATCAACGTCGAGTGTCGAGGTCAGGAGCAGTGCCTCGGGCGAAAGTGTACCTGTGCCATGTACCATGGTCGATGCTCGTGCATGGAGCATAACTACGTGGGCTCTATCGCATAACTACGAATGCGAGGTCTAAGTGTTTATCCTGCAAGCCTATACATAGTTGTACTGAGTGCAAGAAGTTGTATGAGTAGTCCTGGCTCGAGAGATGTGGGATTCTACTTCCGCAATCTTAATATGCACTGAGGCGTCGGTCTGGTGATTCTGGAGATTAGACGGCAAAAAAATTTGTCGAACTTGTAATAGCACTTCTTAAAATAGTAGAACATGCATTTTTATCTAACGATTATGAGAAATTATGTAATTTAGAAAAAAAAATTCTTGTAACTTAGCGAACCTTTTTTTTTTGTGACATTAATGAGTCTGGTATCTGATTTTGATTTGATGAGGCTGGATTCAAGGAATAGAATTTTTTAGAGAGAAACATTTTAAACACAAGGCTTGTTAGATTTCTTTTTTTTATATCATTTTTATTTGACTTTAAGAAATAATAAAGGGGAAAGAGGAAAGAAAAATATATGAATGAATTATATAACTTTGGGAGGAGATTGTGTAAAATGTCGACATATTAATAACTGATTGATTGAAGTTGCATCAAATTTTGTAAGATTAGAAAATTAAAAGCTGATTCAATTACTTTTTCCTGTATACGTGATAAAGTTACGAGACTTGAAATGTAAAGTGATGATATGTAAAACGGTTGTTCTACTATTTTAATTAGTCTATTGCAACATTCTGAAATCAAGGACTGAAATAAGTAGCATTCAAGAATATAGATAGTCATGCGATAACTTGTAAGGTTGTATCTATTTAGACAGGTGTCTGTTAGTATATGTTGTGCGTCAATCGCATTTTAATCTCAACTCTCAGTAGTGCATTCTTAGGTATACTTTCTTATGTATTCATTGTCGAGTTGTCGCCAGTTGTCGCCCCCAAAACATCCTGGTTCGAATCTTGTAAGGCTTCCTCTCTGCATATTGGAATTTGATCAACAAGAAGGAAATAAAATCGAAAGTGTTTGCACCATGAAATAAAAAAAAGAGTTTAAGAATCTTAATAAGCTGGGAGGAGCCTTTTAACAAAATTGGACTGACATTTCGAGCAAGGTCGTTGAATTTAAATTCCATACATTCAAAAAAACTTCTCAAATTTGTGACAGGTTGATCTTAACTAATTTCATAAAAAGACTGAAGGTTACCAAGAATTTTTTAACTTTGAAACAGATTATAAATTGACATTAAACTATCCAATTATGAAATGTTTATAGACAGTTTCCAACGAACAGGAAAGACCCTTTTTACCTGGCCTTGCTTTTATTGACCCTTTTTGATCGAACTAGTTTAGATTTTTAATTTTCAGGAAACAAAGAAATCGGATCATGGGATCGAATTCCCCGAGTTTCTTGGGAGAAAGGATTTCGTGCCATGATAAAACGTAAAGAAGGGAAATATTCAGGGTCACTTTGTAAGTAAAAGGGATCTTTGATCATCAGAAGAGAACCACCCAAGTCTCACGATATTCTATTTTAAGAAGAAATGTATCAACTCTTCACACTCGTGCAATAAAACCGATCCATTTTAGGAAAGAGAGACATTATCAAACAATATCCTCATTGCCAATTTGAAGCTGTAAATCTGCAAATGGAAGATTTTTAAAGGTAATATCGTTTAAATTTTACTATTCAAAAAAAAAGCGTTCAGAAACTGAATTTCTTCATTTGAAATATTCCAATTTTAAATCAAATTTAATCTCTCTTTTAATTACAGGACACCAGAAAGTCGGAATAGCTCGTAAATAAAGGAGGGAGTCGGCACTTTGAAGAAAGGTGTTAGCGACTTCGTAGATTGTATTTGTACAATCAGATAATGGAGAACGTACAGCGTACCCTTGACCGTGGTTAAACTCGGTGTTGAATCCAGCTTCGAGCGAATCCGACAAAAGATTATGTGGAGCAAGAAAAACTGGCTAGAACTGAAAGGATGGGAGACTCCTGGGGTTGAAAGAAAAAAATTAATTAATGATGGTAAGTCTCGAATAAATGAAGGTCGGAGCAACGATCGGACGTCCTCCGAAGTCGCTCGATTTTTCCACAATAGGGAGCACTGAAGCACGAATGGGACATTCTCGATTCGATAAGTAGGTATCATGTTCAGCCAGTTTTTTGCCAGTTTTTTGTGCCATCAATCAGATCGGGAGACATTGAACGCAGAAATCGGTTTTGGAGAGTTCCTCAGCCTCTGATGTTTGCTCATGGATGTATGAATTCCTATGCCATTCTTAGTTCACATGAAGCAGGTTTACAGACATGAAAAAATCAGGAAGGCATCACGACTCGTCTCGAGTTTCATGGTGAATTTAATCGGACTTTATACGGATAAAATCTGAGAGATATAAAATTTATTATTAAAATAGCATTCAAGCTGACTATCCAAGTTTTCCAATTTTCTGTTAAATTCCTTAAAATCATTTAAAATACCTTGATATTTTTATAAATTATTTAAAATGTCTTATAGTAAAATCCTTTTAAATCTTTTAAAGCGTTTAGAGCCTTGAAATATTTTCAAATCCTTTAAAATTCATTGGAAACTATAAAATTGTTGAATTTTGAATTACTTAATGTGAAATAATTGAATATTATTCACAGGTAGATTTTTTTATCGTTTTATAAAAATTCGAACAGTAGGATATTAGAATAATAATAATCTTTATAATAATTCACAAAAATATATAAATATGTGGGAATTGTTAGTGGATTTGAGGAGTTTAAATTGGTCTGACCAACAACTACTCTTACTACTGAATTCTTATCTTCTTTATGTTTTTTTTTAATTGTTCAAGATACATTGATACTCATTCATTGTAGATATTATTTCAGCAGTAAGAAATGTTATCGAATTGTATACTGGCTTTTAAATATATTTTTTATGACTTTATCTTTAGCGAAGTCTTTTGAATTATTCAATTTAATGACTTCACATACCATTACTATTTGATAACAAAAACTAAAGTAAAGTACACGTTATATTTTGAAGAAATGTAAAATAAAATACAAAAATTTATCATTCACAGTATATTATCTTGAATTATAAATGTACTGTCTATTAATTAAATTTGTTAAACAAATTTATTTAAAGGCAGCGGTCGATAAACCAGACAGCACTTTATTAGCGGTCGATTAAAACTTGAAATCTTTGCTTGAGTATAAACTTTCGTTCAGTTACCGACTGCAAATTCCGCGCGAAAGGAGTAAACCATGCGAAAATAAACGAACAAAATATACTGCGTAGAAAAATAATTAGAATTAGCTATTATAAATTAACTTTTACATTCGTTTATTCAAAAAAAGTATCAGGAAATAATTACACATTCCAGTGACCGTAAAATACATGCAGTTGCATGAAAATTTGACCGATCTTCATCTGTTGTCGAAATTAAATTATGTAATTTACAGGTTCATGTCTATTTGCAACTTGGACTATATAATGTAATCTGTATTACTTTTCGCTTCGATTCTTACATTCCACAGATCAGACTTCGTGTTTGCAAAAGTAGAAAACAAGTATACATTTGAATTTAAAGTTACGCTTTCAAGTTGAAGCAGGAAAGTCATATATTGAAATCATTGCCATTAGCGACTACAGTTGGTGCGAAGAAATTTGGGTGTCAATAAATTGTCAGTTTTCAAATACCAGATCACTGAATTCATAATTTACAGTATAAATGTAAATTATACAAGGAGCCATAATGGATGTATGTAATCAAAAATATTGTTATGATCACTGTCAATTGGACTCTTTCAAATTTAAAAAAGTGCCTATTTGGCATTATCATTCATCTATTGTGCACCCACGCGTGAACTTACGATATGTTACGTGATATGTCTATATCTTTCTTTCTCGAAAATTTCTGATTATATAAAACGCGCACCAGATTGAACCACAACTGACCGATGGAAGAAACTCTATTAGACCCTTTCTGCCTCTTTAATGGATATTTTAACGAAAGATCGAACACGTGATAATGACAATATTTTAGAATAACAAAATATTAATTTATTAAAATCTCTCACTTAGGAAAACTTCTGCAGATATTCTTTAATAAATTGATATTAAGCATGTTTTATTCTTAGAAACGAGTGTCTTACTTTATAAACCGACATATTCTAGTGATAAGTTTTTACAAAATTGCGAATTGCGTAATGCTTTTTATTATCTGAGAAGAATGGAGAGAAAAATGGAATTTGCTTCTTATCTGGACCATGTATTGTGTTTCTATAAATAAGCGAACAACCAGCGGTACAATAGACATACCCTACAATATATCCGCCTCTGCCCTCGACAACGCATATCATTACAATGACACACCTATTCATCGTCTTTGAATGAACCTTGCTGGAATTGTCAGGACAATATTGTCCAATTCCTCAATTTGTTATGGATATCTTGATTATAGCCGAATATACTTAAATAATTCTTTGTTCCTCGACTTTAGAGTAATTTAAAATTCTAAAGTGAATAACTTAAATGATTTGCGATAAAGAATTCATATAATAATGTATTCAAATGGCTAAATGACTTTGCTTTTTCATCATGTAGGATAGCTATTCTCAAGCGATTATTAAAATTGAAAAAATGTTTCATGCAGATTTCCTATCAATCAATCTATCTGTGTAGAGAATAAAAATACGGTGGTAAGAAAATTCCGCGAATTTAAAATAGGAACAGAAAAATTTGCGGAAAGAGGTCAAATATGCAGTTTAATTAATTCTTAAAAAATTTGAGGATTGCAAGAAATTGAAGAGATGAGAATAAGTTGATACAAGGACCATTTTTTTCGGAATTCAGTTTTTAATCTTTTCTAAATAAATAACGTCCAAATAAATAGGAAATAAATAGCTTGAAACGGTTAAAAATCGAATTGCGAAAAAATGGTTCTTTTACCGAGTTTTCATAGTCATGTCTTCAATTAAAATTCTGCCCTGTCGGAAATTATACGGATAAGTTTCATTTCTAAATGAAGTCTATCGCTCAGACAATCGGTCTTCAATGAGAATTTTACGAAACGGAACGCCTTACGCCCGGTACATGTGACTTGCGATCATGATAAGACCCACGCGATTTTTCCAACTCGTTTAATGCAGCAAATTGAATAATGAAAAGTGCAGTTATGTTCATGAGAACTACTTTTATTAGAAATATTAAGTATTAATTCCTTACGAAATGAAAAAAGTAAGTGAATGAAAAAAGGAATTTATTTTTACTGGAATGGTTCACTTTTTACTCTAACAGTGTAATATTATTTTATGAGTATAACTTACTCAAAAAATCGTAAATGTCCGTTAAAGGTTGCGTGAGCATAAAACACACGCTGTAAATTATTATGTAATACTATTATTATTATTAGATACTTAATAGGTTTTTCTGAGAAATTCCACAGAAAATATATTGCTCGTCAACCAGAACATTTGTCTTAGTCTTATTTGAGCAGATTTGAAATGCATCGAGCAACCCCGATGGTGACTTTGAATAAACTTTACGTCCTGTGATAATAAATCAACATTTTTATCATTCATAATTTTCCCAAAGCGTAATTTTGAATACAGACCATATTGCTAAAAAAAAGTAACTTTTCCCGATAATTCGTTACTGTCAATCACAGAATAATTAGAGCGAAACATTTTCACACGCAATATGTGTCGATGCAAATAAGGGATGATTACATAACTGTTTAAAAATAATTAACACGTGGAAATCTATATATTTAATCACATATTAGTGAAAGTTCGAAAGTACGTAAAAATCACATTGTTTACTTCTATTATAATTGTATATATGATTTCAATATGAAACCTGAAAGTTACATTTATCATAAATTGAAAAAATGATGAAATTATGGCTTGGTAGGTAGCTGGCTAATAGAAGTCTTTGTATTTCGTGAAAAATTCCCATTACTAATTATAGAACACAATGAACCATAAAAACAGTTATTATAAAAAGTGATTTTCACCATAAATAGATTGAGCTCTTCGAACGCAACGATTGTGTCACAAACAATCTTCGATTTCAAAATAAAAATATTTCTCAGCCCACTGTCGATGACTGATCTGATCGTTACGGAATGCATCGTAACAATAAAATTGTTTGGGCTGAAAAAACCAGAATTATCAAATAATCGCGATGATAGTATTGAAATATAAAAACAGGGCGGGGGTCACTTTGAGCAATCGACAAGGTTTCTCGTGAAACTTTTTTTTCGTTCATCTCACGAGATATTATAGTCAGTGCACTCGGTTCCGCTATACTTTGGGATTTATTTTTGCTTTGCGGTTAACCTCTGGCATACAGCAACTCTACACAACAAAACTTATTGCGAAGTGCGTGGCGAATCAGGAAAAATGACACGAAATACTTTCAGCCAAATTCCACGAATTTAAATAATCGGAAAAAGATAAAAGATATTCTGGAACTTATCACAACTTTCTTGAAAAAAAAATGATTACCTAACTGAATTTTCATCTGATTCGTCGTGCAAGAAGCTTAAGTTACCTTAACTTTACTTATAATTAAATATATACTAAAATTGCCGAAACTGGAAAATTGATGGAAATTTTGTAACATAGGCGTTCTTTTCGAAAAGTAAGGGAGGAAGGGATGATAAATAAAAGAGGTAAATATTTGCGAAAATGTATTTCTAGAACTAGGAATGAGAGTAATTAAATAGCAACACTTAATGATTAAAAATGGACAAGAAATGAGTGAGAGGTGATTGATAATGATTTCAGTAGACGCCGTAAGCTCCATAAGGTGAGTGTCCGTGACTGGCTTTGGAAAAAGCAGCAAGGTGAGCAGCTTTCGCGTGGGCCACTTCAGGCGTGTCTAGGACTCTTCCATCGTGGGCTAAAGGAGCTGATGGACCCTGATAACCATATCCATGAGCTGGTGCAGCATAACTGTGATAGACAGGAGCCGGTGCGGCTGCATAAGCGTATGGCGCTGGTTTATTATGAATGTACCCTTTGTAACCCGGATTACCCGAGAATGCCGCGAAATGAGCTGCTTTTGCTTGAGCCACTTCCGGTGTGTCAATCACTCGACCCTAAAAATCAGAGACATTAAAGAGAAAGAAAAGAATGTGTCAAAAGAAGAATGTACGTCATCAATTTTCCACTCATCATGTTTGCTCATTTTTTAATTATTAATTAATTATTATTGTTATTTTTTAACTCATTCATTTTTACCAAAAGAGGTTTAACTAAACATGATCTTCTGGGAATATTTCAGGAAGGTTTATTTGGAAACTAGAAAAACATTGGAAACTAGAGTTGAAAGAAGAAAAACAAACTAATGGCGCAGAAAACGTTCACGAAAACCTTTGATATCCCTTAAAATTCGTTAAGATTTCTTAAAACTTCCAGAAAGCTTTTGAAATCACTTAAAAATCAACAAAAACCATTAAAATCATAAATGTCTTGAAACCCAAATTAAAATTCGCAAGAATCTCTTAACTAAAAATTCTTAAAAACCTCTTGTAATTTCTTAACTTTTAAAATCTCTTAAATTCCTTAGTTTTATAAAATTTCATGAAATCCTTAAAAATTCTATGAAAATATTTAAAAATCATATAGGTATGTATAGAAATTCTTTTGAAATCCCTCAATAAAATTACCTAACGAACTTTAAAATCTTTTAAACCTCATAAAATATTTTAAAAATTATAAAAATCTGACAGTTAACTTAATCTATGTCTCAAAATGAGACAAAAAGTTCTCAAAGAGAGAAATCTTTTAAAATTCGTGAAAACCTCTAACAGTTCCCAGAAACTTCTTGAAATTTTTTAAATCTCTTGATTTCCTTTACAATTTCTGGAATTTTTATCACAACATTTAAAATTCTTTAAAGTCCTTTACAATTCTCTGAAACCTTTTGAAATCTCTTAAAATTCCTCGAAACTTCACAACAAGATAGATAATCCCTTAAAATCTCTTAAAATTCGTGAAAACCTTCTAAAATCCCCAGTAACTTCTTGAAATTCTTTGAATTCTACGATAATATTTCCTATGTATATCCTTTAAAATTCATTAAAATTATTAGAAATCTCATTAAATTCCATGCAATCCTTTAAAATTTCACGAAATCTTTTATAAATAATAAAAATCTCTTGAATTCGCCTAAAATCACTTCAAAATCGTCAAAATTCCTTACAATATGTTAAAATCTCTTTAAATTCTTAAAAACCTCTTGAAATTCGTTAAAATTTGTAAAAAATATCTAAAAAATTGTTATAAAATCAGAGAAATCTCTTAAAATTTCTTTAAATTATTAAAAATCTGATTCAATTCCACAAAATCTTTAAATAATCATAGAAATATTTTGAATTCGCTTACTATTTTTCAAAATTTCACGAAAATATTAGAAATTCGTTTAAAATTCGTTGAAATCTCTTAAAGTTCTTAGAAACCTCATAATTTTCCTTAAAATTTAAAAACATTTCAAATCCTTTAAATCTCCCTTTAAAAAATCTCTGAAAATATTATGAATTCCGTTAAAATTCTTAAAAATCACTTGAAAATTGTAAAAATCCACTAAAATTCCTATAAATCTCTTGAAATTTCTCTCTAAAAAAAGGTAGATTGTATATAACGAAATGTCTATTAAATCTCGCATAAATTATTGTTTCAAATGTATTTGATTATTTCGCACGATTATTTCGTGTTGGTTTACTAGTATACATAAAAATATGATGTAAAATTGTAAAGAAAAGAAGATTATACCTCATGATCTAAAGGAGCAGGCGGTCCTTGGTATGCATGTCCAGCATGATAGACCCTGTTACTAAACTGAGTGGGTGCAGAGTGTCCATAAGAACCTGCCACATAAGGATGCGAATACGTATTAGCTTGACTATAATCATCTCCCTCATAATTCTCAGCAGGTCCTGCATAAGGTATCCTTGCAGCAATGTCTGCAAAGGCTTGCAAATGAGCTGCTCGTGCATGAGCCACTTCCGGTGTGTCAATAACCCTCCCGTCGTGTCCAATGGGAGCTGGTGGTCCCTGATATGTGTATTGTTCTCCATCATAATATTCAGGACTGGCAAGGATCACCGACACCAGGGAAGCAAGCACGGCCTTGAAAGATACCACAGAAAATAATGAGATTAAAATGAATAAAAATGAAAGAATTTAAAATGAATATTGAATCTTTAAAGATGATGATTCTAAAGTATAATTCACTCACTAGAAACTTCATCTCTTTCATTCTTGTATCTCTGAGAGTTCGATTTGCTGTCTGAGGTTAATGCTATTAACCACCGTTTATATATAAAGAGTCGATATAATTATTTCCCAATGATTTGCGCCGCCGATTCGGGAACAAACCGCGAGTACCTGTGTGTGCCACCTGTAGCCTTTGGGACATCGGTTGTCAATTTCACGGGTCAGTGTGAAAGCTTGCGAGATACTTAGCTGGGGAGACGAGAATTTTCTGATTCTGGGTCTCCCAATTGCGAATCGAATAGTTCGAGGACACGTTTCTCGTTGATGTAAGCTTGGTTGAATTCAAGGTGAATTCTGTGATGGGTGAAAACGGAAATCATCTGATTGTCTTGCTTTTCGCAGATTCTTATATTAATTAAATTTTTGGGGCTTCTCACTCAAATTTTAAGGTTTTCAACTCTGAAATTATTGGTCTTGAAAGGTTTTTGTGCGAAAATTCCATAAATATTGAAAAAAGCTCACCCACGTGAATGAGTAAGGATGGCGGGTTATTCTTCGAGGTGGAATGTTGAGGTGTAAATCCCTGAACCTCGTAACAATTACTACTAACTTAAGACGGTCAAAGGAATTCTTGAACGCATAATGAGATTGTCTGTGGCACAATTTATGATGTTGCATCGTAATAAAGATTTGCGAAATACTTAAGAGGCGGGCCCGCTGCACCTAATAACTGTCTTGTAATTAATGCTAAAGATTCAAGTTTAATTAAGTGAAGTCGCTCATTAAGGGCGCCTAACGACCCAAGAGCGTGAGTCTACCGCTTGAGGATATTTTTATTCTTATTGTGACTATAATATTCTGATTATAATATTCTGACTGTAATATTCTGACTATATTAGCTTATTATAGACGCGACAAGAGATGTTAAGATCCAACCTGATTTCAGATGCAGCAAAGGAAAGAATTATGCAATCTGAAAGAAGTACATCTTTCACTCTTCAAAGAAAGTAATTTTAATAAAAATTGTGACAGCTTGTTATTATTTTATCTTATTATATTAATCCGATTATCGTCTGAAAAAATTCTGTCTCTAATTAGTGCAGGTTGAATGGATTTTGTCAATTCTATTAAAGGACATTATGTAAAAGGTGTCAATTACATTGACTAATCTAATTATATGATTAACCTCGGAACTAATTCGAAACGCTTTTTATCTTATGTAACGCATTAAAACGATTCATAGAATTTTCCTTAAATGTTAGAAACATCTTTGGAATTTGGATCTACTGACAATTAAAAATTAACAAGTAATAAAAATTGAAAGATGCGTTATACATTTATAGAATTTTTTTTGTAAAGTAAATGATAATCAATGGAAAAATCTGAATCTAAGTTACTCAAACATGTGTTTAAATGTTGCAATAAAAAGAAGTTGTATAAATTAAATAAGTATTCAGTGTAACGGTTGCTATTACTAATTACGTTCTGGTTTAATTACACTAATTTTAGTAGTTTACAGGCCACGGAAGCTTTCATTTCTTCACAGACATCATGTGGTCATAATATATACATGAGTATGGGTATCACTTTCATTCGAAGTGAGGGATTTCTTTATCGGCTAAAATTTATTGTATGAAAATAAATTTGGGACCAAAGACCGCGACCTTGAGCTTATGAAATCTTTTCTTCGGAATCGGAATCGAACTCGAGGAATCACGTCCGATTGATCAGAACGCGCCTTCCAGCGAAAGGGAACGAACGTTTCTGTGTTTTGTCGGGAATATTGTATAACACTTTGGCATGTCGCACGACAATGCTCACGTTCCACTATTGGCGAAATAGTATTACGCTCTTACCATAATATCGGAATCAAGTTCTGTTATTTTGATCCTAATTTCTCATTTCTTTATTTTTTTGTTTTATTATTGACATCCATATGTGATTACTTCGGCCCAATTATGTACATAGTATTTAATCTCATTTCTTTATCTTATCATTTGATTTGGAGAAAAATACATTTATAGTTGTATAGTATTTTGATTTTCCCTGTGGTATTTATTATTTTATTTATTTTAAACTGTGTTTAGAAATAATTTTGGTCTTTTAAATTTTGGTCTTTTAAATCAGCGGAAAAATTAGTCATCAAAGTTTATACAGACATAAAAATGTTATATTTTGAGGTGTGATAGGCATGCATTATAGTTTTAAAGGAATTCCTTTTGAAAGAGCAAAATCGTTATTTTCTTGTGATCTATAAAGACGGCCGACACTGACTAGCAATTATTGACTATACATAGAGCATTAAACGAAAACTATAAAATTGATGAATAAAAGTTTTGAAAAATGAAGAAAAATGTTTTCGAAATGGAAAATCATCTTTTTTTTTAAATTTTCTGTAAGTGTACATTATTTTATCAATAGAGTAAGTAATTTCAATTTGATTGAAGTTTCAGACGTCTATAGCCTGACGATTTTTTTTTTCGATTTATTAGAATAAAAATAGCAACAAAAATTTTCCAAAGTTTTCAAAACCTAAAATTTGTAGTTATTTAATAGCAGTTATTCCTTAGAACTCTTTTTAAAATCCTATGAATTTTCCTGGAAAACTTTAAAGCCTCTAAACAAAATCCCTTAAAATCTTGTAAAATCTTTGGAAAACTTTTAAAATCCCTTGAAATCTCTTAAAATCCCGAGAAATGAGAGGTAAATTTCTGATAGTAAATAAAAAAAATAGTAAAAATGTATAGTATGTATAAAAATGTAAATACAAATAGTAAATATAAAGAAAAAATAATTTAAAAAATTCGTCAGACTAGACGTCTGAAACTTTAACCCAATGTAATTCCATTAAATTAATGGAGAACATTAGAATATAATTAATAAGGGATTAATAAGGGATCTTCAAAAAGATTTCAAGAGATTTCTAGAAATTTGAAGGGAATTCAATTGATTTTAAGAGTTTGGGATGCCAACTTTGCTTAAATTTAAATCAGACTTATAGCATTTCCAAAATTCAAAAAGACAAACGAAAATTTAAAGCCAAGAAGAGCAGGATATGAAAAAAAGTCAAGAGAAGAAGACCTTTTCTTTTTAAAAGCCCTAAAATATTAATTCATACACAGATATGCTTTTCATTCATTACAGATATTTTGTTTTATAGATACCAGTAAATTGAGAATTAGATTAGTTCAGGTTAATTGAATTAACGTGAAGCACAGTGTAATGGAATTTCTTTCCTTGTTGGTATTTGAATTTTTATTGAATTTTTATTGTCAATATCAAAGGGAATTTTGTTATTTTAACTTAGAAGTTCGTTACACTGTTGCTTTTTTGTCCTTAAATGCATTACCAAATGCACCGAGCGACCTATACGTGAACTGACAATTTTCACGCTTTATTGCGTGAAAATCAGGGCGATTCGTGAATATGGTGGGGCATTCGAAATTATAACTTATGCCAATAAGTTGAGTGGAGGAATGAGGCAAAAGTCGGTATTGTTCCTGGGCTATATAAGGTGATTCCAAACACCGGAACGATGTAGAACGCGTTTCAATCCTTCCAGTAAACATGTGGTCCCTAGTGAGTACAGTTTTCTTATTTACATAAAGTTATTTTCATAACAATCTTAATAACTTGCGAATTTAAAAAAAACATCTGTGGTCTGTGAAAAAATCCTGACTGATAGTGGTGAAGTTGAAATATTTCCAAAATTGCTAGACAAAAAATTTGCATTGTGTTATACAAGTTTTTGGCTGATAAATAATCGTTACAATATAAATAAATTCGAAGATTAAAGAAAATGTAGCAAATGAATCATATTGTGTGACTATATCAAAAATTTCTTCTTTATATTTTAGGCCGAAAAACGAAATTTTCAAATTATTTGTTTACTTTTGAATCAAAAAATGAATTTTCAACATGTATTATTGTAAATTTAACTGTAAATTCTGTAAATCAGGATATAATCATTTTTTATAAAAAAATTCAAAAAAATAATTTCGAATACTTTTACCTAGAGTCTAGTGGTCCAAATCCCACCTAAAGCTCTAAATCACTTCACTTAGAAAGTTTCTAGTTACGTGAAACAGAGTCTGCGATAAAATACATAGATATTTAACATATACATACATAGCTATACTTAACTATTAAATATGTAAATAAGTACTAATTATAATCCTTTTTTCAGGTACTTTTGTCCTGCATCGCTGCTGCTGCTTTGGCTGAACCCGGCCATGTTCACGTAGATTACTCCTACCATGGACCACCTGCACCTCTCGCCAAGGATGGACGAGTCGTTGACACCCCGGAAGTAGCTCACGTTAAAGCAGCTCGTTTAGCTGTCTTACATGCCGAAGCAGCCAGAAATTCTCATCACGCATACGGCGGACATGCTGCAATTCATGGAAATGAAATTGGATCTGGAAGTGAAGGTGGACACCATTATGATGCTCATGTGAGTCATTATCATGGACCTCCAGCTCCCCTCGGTCACGATGGAAGAGTCGTTGACACCCCCGAAGTTGCTCATGCCAAGGCTGCTCATTTCCATGCCTACCACGATGAATTATCCAAAGTAAGCCATCATCCTCATGTTGCTGGACCTCACGGTTATTAAAGGAATCAATAGGCTACGATCTTCATGGAACCAACGGTTGCTCGAATTGGGAACATTTAGTCATTTTTTTTAGATCCAAAGAGATTTTTAGTGTCATTTTGTACTAAAGACAACAAGTTTCAAGAAGATGATGAGATGTCTCTGAAATCTTCAAAGAAATTTAGCGAAATGGTTAGCGACTTGCCTCATTTTCATGTAATTACAATTACATGATGAATTACATGTAATTTACATGTAATTCATCGTAATTACATCGTAATATACATATATATATTATTCTATAGAAGATGATGCAAACGTTTTTGTAAAATATGTGAAATTGCGGTAAAGGGTCTTTATTGTTCACATTTCTGCAACCATACATGGACCAGTTTTGTACCGAACTTTATATACATGTTCTAAATAAAACATATTTTCCTAGAATCTGTTTATATCACTGATTGATCCTACCTTCATTTTTTTAACATAGGACCAGTGCATATTACATTATCATCATTTTTTAATCAGAGAGTACACGAACAAGTGAAAAGTTTATTATACTAAACTTGTCATTTGTGTAAACTTTATCTTGGTAGACATCGTCAAGCTCTGTTTATCGTAGATTCGTAGTGCAGACAAAACGTTGACGTTGTTTATAATCTCGCGAAAAATTCTTATCGCCATTGACACCCGCGAGATCATTGTGCACCCGTTGAGAGCACAATTACACTCACATTGTGAACGGGACATGTTATCTGGTCGAAGAATCAGGACGCAGGTTACATGGCAATGTTATTTCACCATCACATAACTGTCACTCCTGATTGGATTTCTGACAATTAAGAGTTATATTAAATCCTCGTAATATTGTTTTTATACCGAAAAATGCAAATTTCGTCACATTTTTTTTGCAGTTTTAATCTAAGTTAAAAAGTTCCTTTGTATTCCATGTCCCAGGTGAAAAAATATAATAAAACAATAAAATAAAACATAAATAATATAATATCGACTGATGAGAGAAAAATTATGTGACAATTGTTCTGACAATTGTTTTGCGATCACAATCGATCTTACAATAGCCATGGTCACTCTTCCAATTCTTTGCTAACGAGAACTGGAAACGAAAAGAGCCATTTCCGTTTCCAATAGAATGCTCAGACACCATGCAGTAATTATTTCCGTTAAGTAGGCTCATCTACGTTTATTCTACAAATGTATATACATTTCTTGTCAATGGCATCGTAAAGAGCTAAAGACTTTGCCATTCATGTCTACGACCTTGAGGAAAATGCTGGTAATAGGAGAGATTGCGTACTAGACAAATCAAGTAGTTGTTCAGACTAAAGACCCACATTTATAACAAACTCGATAGGCAGGTTTGCACTTTACATATCGTAGTATAGATAATTTCCACGTGACTATAACGGGATCAAAGTCGTGCGATCATAATCTAGGACGAAAGTGGATAAGGAAGGTCGTTGTAGTCCAAGTAGATCGAGACTACTCTCGCCAGACATTTGACTCTTACTTTCAGTTGCATCCTCTTTCTCATTTGAAAGGAAAAGGTTGATTCAACAGATTTTAAAACATTAATGTTATTTTATATATTTATTTGTTGAGTTAATAACAAGTGTTTATTGTGCTTTCAGATTTTCAGACTTTTTTCAGATTTTTTTCACATTATACTGTGAAACCAGGTTGTAAACTAGAGAAGATCTGAAATGTCAAGATCTTCATTATAAAGCCTCGTAAATTATTTTTAATGGAATCATAAAACTGGATCATTTCATGTACTGCAACGGACACTTGGAAATAACGGTACAAACAGAGTTTTGTGACCAACTCATTCGTGCTCAATGCTCAATTATCTGCTGAATTAGCCTATAATGTTCCTTTATTGCCCTATAAATTCAAAAGTACACTTAATCTTTAGGTATTTAACTACTATTATGTATTCAAATTGCTTTTATGTATATATCGTGTTCTAATAATCCTACACGTACATTTATATATAAAATGCATACTATATAATGCATAACTATTATAATGCAAATGCATTGTGTGAACTTTACGAACAGGATCAGCAATCAATCACTTTGCGGATCATTTGAGCAAATCAACAATCAAGTTGATAATCGAGATCATTAAAATATTTCGAACTTTCTAATCTAATTGTTTGTCACTTCCTCACCAATTAATCAACTTTTATTTTATATGATGCATTTTATATCAGATGAGGAGCATATGAAGTGAAATATTTCCTTGGAATGAAAATTTGTTACACCCAAAAGAGGGCTAATGACATCGTAAGAAGGTTGAAAATATGTGTGAGATTATTCATTCATCCATATTCGTCAATAATTGGCAGTTAGGTGTAATAATTCTTGGTTGGCAAAAACATGAAAAGTTTGATAACACTCGAATCGTCTATTGTGACGCAATGGATTCCTTGCATAATAATCTAATGCAAGCATCAACACCGACCTTTCACTGAAACCCACTTCTTTCATTCTCTTCCCCACATAGTAAGAAATGAGATTTTTAGAAGCCTTCAAAGATTATGGCGATAAGCAAATCGATAATCGTAAAAACAGACATTTGGCGCTCAGTTATTATGCGCGATAATAAATTTAAAGGTAGCAACAAAGCCAATCGAAAGTTCTCTTTCGGCATTGTTCATTTGCTTTCCAACTTTAGGGTACAGTTATTGCTCTATAAACTTGCACTACTCAATCATCCGGAGTAGTTGCTCGAAATTTCTACCACGTGCCACGCATTCCTTATGTAATTTTATCAGATCATAACATGTTTAAAAATAGTAATATATAATGGTTTCATTGCTTTAGTTTAAAATATACGATCTCGGCTGCTTCTAAACCACTTGTTACTATTTTTATTTTTGTGGCCAATTTCAAAAGGTCGCGGCTACGCACATGATTTTAGGTTTCCATTAATTGGAAATTTTAATATTTAGGTATTGACGAAACTCTGAAAATATAGAATTTCTTTCCAATTTGGAATCGATTAAATTTTATGAGTTTACGAGTATAAAAAAAATTCAAATTTGCAGCAATTGTGAATTTATTGGGAAGCCTTCAATTCAATTTCTGAATATTGCAGTTTTGGAAACTCAATTTACTCTCTAAACTTGAATCAGTGAAATTTAACTGATTACCAGTCAAATTCCACTGACTTTCAGTGACTCTTTTCTCACGATTTTAATTAGTGAAAAATCTACTGCAAATCTGTTAAAAGTCACTGAGATTTTTAGTAGTTTAGTGAAGATGATTGAAAATTTCAGTGACTTTTGACTAATTCTCAGTGAATTTTCACTGATTAAAATCGTGAGAAAAGAGTCACTGAAAATCAGTGGAATTTGACTGATTCAGTTTTAGAGAGATATGAAATCTTTGAAAATTTGAAGCATCCATTGAAAAATTGAATTAGGAAGCAAATAAAATAAAAATTGCTTCCTAATTCTGGAGAATTGTAAAGTTCATGTTTATTTATTTAATTTAATATGTAACATGTTTCATATCACATAAGAATAACAACTCGAACTTTGAATAATTTCCAATAAATTTATTTTCGAATAGTAGCCCTTCTGTATAATAATATTATTACAGGTATCCAACTTATATAATAGTAGATAAACTGATATTTCCCAACGACAAAATGTCAATGTTAATCGTCGCCCCCAGCATCCTGATTATCAAATTCCCAACGCATTAGACTTGAAATGCAGATACCTGACAACTATATGATACCGAGTGAATAAATGTGACGTTAGGGGGTAAGGCGCAGAAAGAGAGCATATTTTCTTGGGTGTGGTGTCGACCAGCCATGGGGTGGGGTGATGACAGGCGATTGTGGCAAACCTCTATAAATTGACGGATCTTTGAATGCAAGAGTCATGTGCACTTCGTATCTTCGTTACAAGAGATCACCGATATAACGGTTCGAAAAACAGACAGGAGAAAGTAATCTCAGAAGATCGGGAGGATCCAACATGTTTTTCTTAGTGAGTACTCAGTACATCGCGAATTTCCTTCCAAAAAGGGTGTAGACACTAGTGAAGTGCTTCAGTTGGGTGCAATTGACCTTGAATTCATTTTGGATTACGTTTCTCGGTTTTGGATTACTATTTCTTGATTAATCATATCAGCATCTTTTCGTTTTGTGCAATCAAAACGGGGAGGACTCAATTTATTATTTATTTATTACATTCTCATTTTTATTATCATTTTTTAACGGGGGAGAGAAATTTTTTACAAATATTGAAAATTCTTTAAAAGCCTTCGTGAAATTTTCCGATTTTATGTATAATATTGTAAATTATGTATAATTTTGTAAATTTGCAATTTTAGATACTATTGTCCACCATTTCTATGGTGTTTGGAGCCCCCCAATGGTATGGCCCCCCTGGAGGATATGGACAACCACTGAAACCCGCCCCTCTGGGACCAGACGGTCGAGTCGTTGATACACCGGAAGTTGCTCAGTTGAAAGCTGCTCATTTGTCAGCTTTAGCTGAAGCAACAGCTCGAGCACCAAAAGGACCTGAGGGTCCCTATGATGGACCCTCAGATTATACCGCAGCGAACTATATTTCTCGATATAGGTAAAATTTTAGAAAAAAATGTAAAATTTTCAGGCTGCACAGTCTTTTTTTCCTTTTTTTTAAGAATTTCCACTGCTTCTTTGATTGAAAATTCATTTATTTTATTGAATTATCACCTTAATTTCTTGAGTTTTCCCAGAATATATCAATTAACAATTTGTTAGTACTTCTTAATCTAAAATTATAATTTTCATCATGTCTTTGGAATCCTTCGAACTTCGAAGTTGAGATAATTGAAATCTTTAAATTTTCGACTAATATGAGAAAAATTTAATTATACAATTAGAAAATCGAGAAAGTTTGTTTAAAAAATATATATATTTTTGTTTAGTGGACCTCCAGCACCACTTGGACCAGATGGTAGAGTAATAGATACCGCAGAAGTGCAACAAGCGAAAGCCCATCATTTTTCACTTTATAATGCGGAGGCACAACGAGCGGCTGCAGCTGCACCAGCGGGACCAGCTCCTGGAGGCTGGAATCCAGCTTGGAATGGTGATTGGAACGGTGGCGCACCCGGACCACACTACGGACAATATTAGGGAAAAAAATCGAAATAATACAAATTTCAACCTGGAAATCGATTTCAGAGCGAAATAATTATGTGAAGAATATAGATTTTCTCGTTAATGCCTCGAAACTACCTCGAATGAAAGATAAGAAGCGGATCTTGCTCGATTACGATCGCGATGTCGCCAGATATCTTTTTTAATTAAGACTTAATTGAAAGTCATCACTGCCCACTTTTTTATCTGAAAGGCTGACGATTGGGCGACTGCTGATGAATAGATGCATTAATATATTCACTTTCTTCATAGATCTCCACTTATTGTTTATAGTGACTTATTAGACCTCTCCTTTTACTTTTCAAGACTATTTTTCAATTTCAAAAGTTTGTGTAGAGATTTCTGTATGAAAATCAATCTATTTTTTATAAATTATTTTTTAAAATTTATTTTAAAAGAAGAGTAGATATATATGAATACAAGAAAAAGTAAGAAAATGCAAAAAAAAAATGTTGAGAAGGAATTTAACTAATTTAACTATTTTAGAGTTTGGGAGAAGAGCAATACTAATTTAATATTTTTTGGTGCTCGGATTGCTTTTATAACAACGAAGGCTATTGTATGAATAAAGGCGAAGATATTTGTGATATCGAAATTAAAATAATTTACTTGTAAGTTGTAAGATTTCAAATGTAAACTGTAAAGAAAAAAAAAAGAGTTGGGTATGAGTTAATCAATACTGATGCTTTTAAAATGTTTAAAATATTTATATGACGAATATCTATTATTTAAGCGTGGTTAATCTACCATTAATTAAGTGGTCGCTGGTTTTCGCTTACATCGATTGTATAGTATAATTAAGTTGTCATGCTTGTTACTTTCAATCAATAAATACATATCTATATAAATTATAATTCTACCTTTCCTGTGAACTTAAATTACTTACTGTTATTTTTATTACTACGCATCATTTCTTATGCTTTACATTTATTATGCTTTTGTTCATACCCGGATAAAAAATAGTGAATGCGGGATTCATAATTATATTTCTAATTCCTAAAAACCATGCAAAACCTTTTTTTATTAATTTTTAAAATATCTTCGACAGAACAAAATGAGTTAATTGGTGAATTTTCACCAATTAAACTATGTAATTAACTCTCTTCAGTAAAAATTGTTACTACTTTGATCTAAATCAATTCATACTGAAATTTCACAAAATTCAACAAAGAAAAGCCAATCACTTATCCCCGAAATTTGTATACCAAAAAAATCCATCTATTCGTACGGAAATTTCGGTCCACGCGTCCTCAATTTATTTCTTACCGAAATTTTGGTATTATTATCGATTTTTCGGCTTTTAGAAACTTCCAGATAGATGTTTATGATCTTCTTTTCGGACTCCTTAAATCAGATCAGAATGCTTTTGATATCAGTAAATATCGACAACAGAAATCTTTATGCATAGAATACAAATAAATACAAGAATACAAGTAAAAAAAATGATTGTAATTCTTGCAAACTATATTTTCTGGACTAGAATCGTTAAAAATAAATAAAAGTCAATATTGCGAGAGAAAAAGGATCGTCTATGCGAGTAGGGCGAATTCTTTCGATGGGTCAAAGGTCATGCTTTTGTGTCCGCTTTAAATCACACGTCGGCCATTAACTTTTTTAATAAAGACAAAAGCATAAAACCGGTTAGTTCTTATCGCGAACATTGTTTCTTGGACGGTAGCATGAACAGCTTGCAAGGACATGATTGGTCATGCCTAACGAAGAATGCGACAAGGAAGGGGTGTTCACTTGCCCGGGTGATCTCTACGCCACTTTTCGCTATCATTATAATGATCTCCTTTTTGATCCGTGTCACAAGCGTGTTAATACACGTGAATACCTATATGCAAATGCTAGAGTGCATTTATATTTACTCCTATGCGATTTTTCTCTGCAAGCTGAGCGGGAATTGCACGAATCATTTTTGGTTCATTCTATTCATATTTTCTATTCTATTCATTCTATTTCTATTCTATTTCATTCTATTCATTTCTATTCATAATTTCGTAAAACTACTATTTAAATTTCCAGACTGGTACGAATTTTACGATTTACGTATAGAAGATGCGATTGGATGATTGAGTATATTGATTCGCATATGATAAAGTAGTTAACATAGAAGAAGATGGTAAAACATATTGAATTGATGTATTGATGAGATTGGAATGTTTGGGATTGGATTCGCCTTTCGGGGGGTCGGACAACTGCGAATTAAAGCAAATGCCGACGAATTGTTATCGCGAGTTGAGTCGATATTGCGTAAGGAGTGTTAAGTTCAGCCTGGGAGTGCTCTTCCTTTCGATTTCTCAGTGGCTAACGCCCACCAACTCACCTACTTACTTACAAACCTACCTAGTTACTTACCTACCCACCTACCTACATACTTCCAAAGTACCATTACTCTGGTGTAGGATGACAGAACGAGTGCAGCACGTAACCCACGTAACAGAGCTTTAATCGCTCTGAAAATGAAAGTGAACTCGGCGACCCGCGTAACGATGATTTATACGCACTCAGGGACAAAAAGTTTATTAACGCTTGGATGACGATCAGGAAAAAATCCGGGGATTTATAAACTTGATACAATAAATTCTACAACTATTGTACCCTTTGAAATATACTTATATATCTCCATTAATTGCGCAATGTAAAAGCTTTTGCATGTAATTCAAGGTGTCTCAAAGAGACTTGATACTTTTTCGCAAAATATTTATTTATACATTTTACAGTATTTTTTACAAACTTCGAAATTCATTTAATTCGTATATATCTGCTATTTTCTGATATAAAAGAGGATACAAATTTTATATAAAAAGTAAAAAGCATGAGTTTGATAATCGCAGGATCAGGTCAGAGCTCTTTTTTTATAAAATAGCTATTTTATAAATATACAAAAGGTCTATTATCTATATATATATATAGTATCTTTGATTTTGAATCCAGCGTTGTTTGAAATTCACTATAATAAACTTATATTTGATAGAATAATATTTCATTATATCCATAATTATCTGAATAATATCTGAATTTAATTCTCGCAGTGGAAATTGCTTAAAATGATTGATTTCTAAAAAAAATCGTCGATAATTTCGAAGCCTCATCATTGTTTATTTGTCAACTTAAATAAAAGTTCAGTAGATATTATTATAAGAAGGAGATTGTGCGACTAGAGAAGCAGCGTATGCATGTGCTCTGAGATGAGCTGCTTTTGCCTGTGCAACTTCCGGTGTGTCGATGACCCTTCCATCTGGGCCCAAAGGTGCCAGTGGTCCTGAGTATCCCACAGGAGAATTTTGGGAATATTCAGTATGAATTGGCGAGGAATAAGCGAAGTTTCTCGTCGTTTCGTAATTAAGTTGAGGTCGATATCCATATGAAATGGCGTTATTGGCTACGAGATTATAAGATGCAGCTGCCTTCGCTCGTGCAACCTTAAAATAATGATTTTATACAAACAATTATTAACAATTATATTATAACATATTTGTTAGTACTATAGTACTAGAGAATAAGTATAATTAGAGAAGAATTGCCCTAAAGTAGAATTTCCTAAGACAATAATTAAAGAAGTAAAGTTCAAAGAAAATTTACTCAAGGGTTGTTATGCAGTTTCTAAGACACGTCATCTATAAGTGAAGTAACCCGTAAAGTTAGAGAGGGCATTAGTGTATTAGGCTCGGTATGGGGTTATTAAAAATAATAACTGCTCTTGCACCATTGGGCGTAGAAATGCTATAGCATTTCTACGTTCAATGTATGTACTTTTAGTTTCTTCACTTGTACTCATTGAAGAAGGTACGCTTCAATATAAATTGGCCGTACACTAGATAGTTAGTCTAATAACTATGTATTAACACTAAAATTGCTCGGGACTGTTATTAATCCATCACATCGGCTCTAAATAAATAGAGTAAGAAACCAACTTGTTCACATCACATGATTGACACTCTGGTTTCCTCTTTTTGTTTTCCGATCATTAAATGATGGCTTGATTACTCATTAAGAAATGAGTGCTTCGGTTTATTATTTATTTCGAAATACTTTGTTAATATTAAATAATTAAATATTTTGTTAAATATATTATCTACTATTTATATAGAAAACCTAAAAGCACTGCTAATTGATAAGAAAATGAAGGTTTAATGAAGTCATTTTTGCAGTTTTAATATAGTCATAGCTGGTGTCATATTAGTTTATGAAAGACAACTTTTATCTCGGATAAAAAAATCGAAGATAAAAAATACTTTGGATTAAAGAGACAGCTTTAAAGCATCTATTATCAAGCAATGCTTCTTGAGCAACGGATAGACAATACTCATTGTTCATAGTTTGTAATTTGATCCAAGTATGTCAGAAATGGTGTGGTACTATATATCAAGTGTAATATTCGTCATTGAGAAGGAATTAATAATAATCACCTATCTAGATCGAAGATTTTTTGTGTTGTATTACATTTATAACATTTTAGACTCAAATTTTAAACTCAATCAATATTACCACTTCAAACCATTTCAAAGTTAACAAAGAACAAGACATTTCAATAAGAACAATTGCTTTCCTAATGATTGATGCCTCATCGCCTGCCCACTTACGAATCCTACACCTAATTTTCTAATTTCCTTACCTCTGGAGAAACCATGACCCGTCCATCATAAGCAAGAGGAGTTAATGATCCCAGATAATTTCTAGAAGCAATTGGAGACACGTAGGATGTTTCTCGATAAAGACCATCCCCACGTTTGACCTCGTAAGCTTCGGGAGGTGTGGGTGATTGTGCTAATCTTCGGAGGGCCTCGGAATGAGCTGCTAGGTGCATAGCCCGTGCATGAGCCACTTCCGGTGTGTCAATCACCCGTCCATCCTCAGCCAAGGGCGCTGGTGGTCCTGAGTATCTGTATACATTATCCTCGTATTTTGCTTCGCAAACTACCGCTATGGCAGATGCTAATAGAAATATCTGTAAAGAAATCATTTTCATAATTTATATCTTTCCATAAAGGCGTAAAAGATTGAATTAAGTGGGAATGAAAACACTGCTCTCGCGGATGATGAATCAGAGATGCCTTTTGCAAATGATGCAATCGAGAAGCATAATTTTAAAATAGTGTGTAATGCACGTTTTAAAATATGTATTTTATAAGAGTAAAACAATATTCCCTTTTTTCCTATACTCCTACACATAAAAAGTTATAGTAATAATTTATGCTGATTTTATATTTTCGCATGCAGCACAGTTTTTGCCACGCCCTTTCTAGCTAGTCTTGGTCAGTTTTAAAAGCTATAATAAATAATTCTGAAATTTCCTGTTGTCGGGATAGACGTTTTTAAAAGAAAAGACGACCATCTTCGGTTGGCGTGAGTTGACTTTACTGCGTACCGACGTTTGCAGGCATTTATAGACAGTATGGATTATCACGATGGAGTTGTTGAACGGAGGTGCAAGAATTATGACCATGAACTTGTTCCAGAGTCTGAATGCAGAGGCGTCACGTCACCTCTTCAGGTCTTCACGTGTTCGTGTTCCATTCGCATTCTTTGGTCGCAGAAAACTGATGTTTTCACTAGATTTCCCTTTCGCGAATCGCAGATGGCGAGTGGAGAGAAATTGTAATAAATTATTAATGACGCAGTAAACAAAATATATGTGATAATAACTATGCACGCCAGTCATGGGCACTTCAAACCATCACATTGTAGTAAGGAAATTGAAATTGAATAGTGAAAAATGTTAAAGACCTGTTTATGAAATTCCATGGAATATTTCATTTTTAAAGCTTTTCCAAAACTTCGCCAAATTTGATTCGTAATTTCAAAATAATAATAGGTCCCAATTTTTTTTAGTAAATCAAAAAAAACGTTGTTATTATAGAAAAAAATGAATGAAAATAATTAAAGTGAATTAATATGTTAATTAAAGTGAAGTTAACAAATCATGGGTAGAAAGGTTAATGATTCCTGA
Organism: Synergus umbraculus; assembly: GCA_900474325.1. NCBI lineage: Eukaryota > Metazoa > Arthropoda > Insecta > Hymenoptera > Cynipidae > Synergus > Synergus umbraculus. The sequence goes on along the minus strand of UCOK01008681.1, from coordinate 20,787 downwards.
TGCATTTTTGATTATCAACAATGATTTTTATTAGTTATTTTTTTAAACAGTATTACATATTATGTACTTCCTTTTACTATTTTACTGTCAATTTTCATCAGATTTGGGTAATTATATAATTAAAGAATTCTTACGCGCAATCCATTAAATAATTTCCTAAATATCAATTTTTAATCACGAAAATTATTGAAAAAACTTTTTTGTTATTAATATAATCTTGCAAAAGATGGTCGTCTTTTCCACAAATATGAAATTTTTATTAAAAAGTGAGGTAAATTGCAAGAAATCACAGAATGTGTCTGACCCAATACGTCTTGTTCTACTGAATAGCAAGTACGTCTCAGTCCGCCACAAAGATAATTTATTTTCAGTATAGAAAGTGAATTAACTTGAATAAATTAAAAGATAAACAATATCAAAAGGAATAAAATAATCTACAGGCTTGAAAATTGACATGTCAAGAATAATCCAGTGAAAGAACATAAACAAAATGCACAACATTCACTTGAATTTTCCCACTTTTAAAAACATAAATACTTGTTCCAAAAAATTCACCAAGCACTAAAGTTTTGCAATGCATATTATGCAATATTGTTACGTATAAACAAAGTTCCAATTCCAGTTACAAAACTTGCAATAAAACTGACCGCCAATTATAATTTCTTCGCTCTAATTCTCTAATAATATAAATATAAAAACTTCCGAGTGTCAAAGAAAAATAATTAAACTATGCAAGTCAACTATAAAATCATCTTGGAAAATTATTTAAGATTTAGTAAGAAGCCTTTTTCTGACACGACCAGAGAGCTCTTGAGTGCAACACTTGTAGTTTTTTTTTTCAATTATTTTCCTCTCGAGTTCGCGCGTTGAAGACACTTCTGTTCGCGCGTTGAACTCTCGGTTCTCCCTTCGAGGTCGTTGGTCGCAGGTTGTAACTTTTTGCTCGTAAAGAAGCGCACTTACGAAAAGCCTCATAGCCGTAATCCTTAGACACCTTCGACGAAGAACCGTCTTAGTTATGAATGCGACTCCGGCGAGCGTCGCTTTTATAGCATCTTAGGCGTTCGTCAACCATCAAAGCCACGCCCAGAAAAATTCTCGAATTATTGTCCACCCACAGGAATATCCATACCAAGGTTAAGCCCTTTAAGGATCATCCTGAGTTGACGATACTTTTCGCCAACATATCATACCTTCCACTCCCACACATGCCAAACGCCAATCATTCACTTTCATACTGATTTATTGCAGCTCTAAAACTTTATTAACTGTCGCTTGCTCATCATTTTAAGAATGTCAATAAAAATACGACGAAGGGAATATATTTCATTTTCATGGAGAGTTTGTTTATACAATTCAGAAGTGCTAAAATTTCAGACTAGATACTTCTTGATTCCCGCCCCCGAAATGTTTCATTTTACGACGAAATATGTTTTCAAGGCGAACGACATTTCTTTCTAAACATTGAATTGATAAAACGATTTAAATTATGGCAATGATTGTGCTTTATTAGCTATGCATAAGAAAAAGTTTGTGTGATTGACTGTAAATCATGTTTAAACTTGTTTTTGTGGATGGTGCCTCGAATCTTCGACATATACGTAACACTTCCGCTAAATATTTTAAGTATCGATGAATAATATTGAAGGTTGCTCTTGAAGTGTCAAGATCACTCTGGAGAAATAATGCATGATCATTTTTGTCATCAGAGTTACATCATTAATCGTGTTTTCTCTATTTTTGGCTACATATCAATGTATATTATTTATAAAATCTTATGAAACAACTATATACTATATGTATTTAATTCGGTAGCAAAATATCGTTAGATAAAGTGCAATGCTTATGTCTTTTACGCTCGACGACGGTAGTTCCTGACCTTTCAATCCGAGGCCAATGAATCGCGATGCTCGATTTGCATCACGTTCTCTGGCGTTCCTTCTCACGTCTTGGAGGGTATAACCTATGTTGCAAGTTCCAGAGTTCTGGACTTGGATCGTGAAATGGAACGTCTGATTTTTCGCCTTTTGTCTATATATACGTCCACACTTTAATCTCATCGATTAATTCTCATCGAGATTCCCCTCAATTATTTATTATTCAAATCGACGCATCGATGTCCTAGAAATTCCTATTAGCATAAAGCGCGAAGGTGTTATCACTTTATTATAAACGCTAATAACATAACGAACATAAATTGTGTTTACAAATTGATGCCTCATTACCTCCTCACAATTCCCTTTTTTACTCTCATCGCTTCATTTTCTCACAATATTTTCTTTCAGTACTTATTTCTTGTATCTAATCTTACTCCCATAAATTTCGTTTATTACTGTTTATTGAATAAAGACCGTGAAAAGAAAATAACAAAATTTTCATTAAGAATTTCAAAACAACGATTTACTGCAATTATTCGGTGAATTTTGCACATCTATCTTTCTTCTTGTTTACATGATATGGAGCACTTCAAAGGTCAATATCATTGAATTAAAAAAAAATTTAATGAGGGCGCCTTGAAGTCAAGTTCTCACACTCCTGACATTAATGAAAACCGTGATCCACTGATCTAGATCTCTTGGATTACGCTCGATATGGAATAATATATGAATTTCTTTGTTGTATTTTCGCGTAATGGCCGATAAAGATTTATTCTTATAATACCTAATCCAGTGTTTTATAGACGCTAATTCGTTAAGCTCGAGTAACTAGCGTGAGAAGATTACATTTTTTTGATAAAGACTTTTACTTTGCTCTCTTTCTCCTTCCTCTCTATTTTTCCTTCACTGAATTTATTAATAAGTCCTATTCTTCTTTCATTATACAATATATCTATTATAATAATAAGTAATAAAGTATAAATTATGTGAAAGGTCCGAAGATTCATTACTTTTTATTTACAACAGTATACATAATAGACTAAGTGTTCATTAAATATAATTGATGTTTTTTATCTACTAGAAAAATATTTTACTTTCACTCTTTTTACCACAATAATTTTAGAAATGATAAATCTTTTACAGAAGTATTAAACTTTGCTTTCTTTCAGCTAAAGATTGCAATTTATTCTTACACTTAGAGTTTCTTTGAAACGTACTTGTTGTTTTACAACATCGTTTTTTACTTTATTGATTTTACGGCTTGATGAGCAATCAATTAAGTATTTATGTAGAAGACTTAATCATAGATAATAACTGACTACAGTTAAAAGTGATGCAATCCAATGTATAAAATTCATTAAGGCTCAAGCATCTAATGTTTATGTCATCAACGGAAGAGTATTCAAGCTTTTATTCTTTCATATTAATTTCCGAATTATTCATTCTATACTTAATACTAAACATTCTACTTAATCCATTAAAATATTCTCAGTTAAATTCCTATCTTTACTGTACTTTCTTTTCAAAATTGCCTGTATTTCTTCCAAATTCTTCCCTTTAGTTTCTGGAGCCAGCCAAAAAACAAGACAAGTTCCAGTCAAAGCACAAATACTAAAAGTCCAAAAAGGTAAATGCAAGCCACCTGCAGTTCTCAATGCTTGAAATATTAATTTCGAAGAGAATGAAAATAACCCAGTCCAAGTACTTACAAGAGCTATAGACGGTCCTTTCACCCTAATAGGGAAAAGTTCAGACATATAAACATACGGAATAACAGTGAAGCCCATATTACAGAAAATATGATAAAAAACCATACAAATCAATGGCAACAAAGAAATGGAAGAAACATCAAATTTCAAGTTATACTTTAGGTAAAAATACAGAGCCAAAATTGCCAAATCAACTCCTACTAAAATTCCAGTAAACAAAAATAGTTTCCTTCTACTGAAATGGTCAATGATTTGAGAGGAAGGAATTGTAGCTATAACATCCATTGCTCCTAAAATCATCGCTGCAGTCTTAGGATCCAGGGAGGAACCACTTTCAGTCAATATTTCCTGAGTGAAGGCAGCAACGACATAAAATCCTGCAAACATGTTTGTTGCTAGCGCTAAAATCCCCAAAATAATATTGTTTCGACAAATCCTGTCACTGAGGATCTCTCTCCAAATTTTTCTTTCTGAATTCCTACTTTCAGCGATGTTTTCCTTGATACGATGAATATCCTTCATCACATCTTCCGCATTATGCACTCCTCGTAATTTCATTAAAGTTCTTATCGCCCTCACATCCTTTCCTTTTATGAGATAAAAATATGGCGATTCTACCATAAAAAAGAAAAAGACCAAGAAGCTAATTGGTATTGAGAGAAGTATCCAGTTCATGGTATTGTAAGACGTATAAGCACCAAGTATTGCAACAATTAGAAGTCCGATGTGTTTTGACACGTGCATGAATGACATTGCCATTCCTCGAATTCTTTTGTCGGCAATTTCGCCCAAATATATGATGATTATGTTGATTGCTCCTCCGGATCCAGATCCACCAATTAATCTTGCTATATATAAGCAAATTTTGTTTTCTGAGATGATCAGTAGAATTGATGAAAGTGTCTGTAGTATAGCGAAGAAAAGAATTGTGTATCTTCGACCTATCCGGTCCATGAGTATAGGAAACGTTAAAATTCCGACTATGAGACCGAGACTGGGGAGGGCTGCTATCCATGCTCCTTCAGGATCCGTGAGAGGATGTGACGCATTGTGACTTTTCAGATAAGGAAGTGCTGGTGAACTCCATGTATTCATGACACCAAAGTTTAACACTGAAATAAAAGCTAAAGAAGGGTTTTTTTTTAAAATAAGGTTTGAGGTTTTCAAGCATTCCGTTAAAAAATTAACAATTAAAATAAATTGATCGTAGCAAATAAACGTAGATGGCATTTTAAAGATTGTAAACTTACCAGAAATACAGGAAATAAACTGAGGAAGGATGTTTCCTCGTTTTTCATCTTCTTCATCAGCCTCTTTCGAATTCTCACATCTCTCTATTTTTGTAAACGTTTCACGATCTTTCTGCTGGAGGTCAGTGTCTAAAAATTCCATTTTTACACTTTTTTTGAGAGAAATAATATTTTTTTCAATGTGTACTCTATAATGTTTTTCAAAAGACTGCGTAGCTCGATTGAAAGTAAGAATCCCATGACTAGTGTAACACGTTTTTCATTTTATTTGAAACAAGTTTGTAAATCATAATTTTAACGGCATTTTATGCTTTGTCTATATTTACATATTTCTATAAAGTTTGATACTTTGTGGATTAATTAATATTAGATATTTACGTAATCTGTTACGGAAATTACGTAATCATTTAATAATAATCTGCATTCATTTGATATATATTTTATTGATAAACCCAATCAATCTATATAATTTTAATTATTTGCTGTTTAAAATATCTTGAAAAGTTTAAAAAGTATACCAATTAGACGGACTAGATTCGGCGCGATCGATCCTTATCACACTGTAAAAAATGAAAAAAATTTGACCGTCTTTATTGGTAAAATTAACAGAGAACTTTCTGTACTATTACCACTTGGAATATAATATATATACTATAAAAAATTTACTGTAATTTTACTTTTTTGGATGCAAAAGTAAAGTAAAGTAAAATAGTTGAAAAAGAGGTAAATCGAGCGTAAAGTTAGCAAAACTATTATTTCTCGTAAATTAAATAAAATATGGTCTTAGAACATTAATAAATAAATAATTGATGATTAGTTTTAAAAAAAAATTAACTTGAGGAATTTCGGTCATATCAGACACAATACATTTTTTATATTATGAAAAAAATGTCATATTTCCTGGTTGATATATCAGCATAGTGAGGCAAAGGAAAATAGTAATAAAATTTATAGTTGACATGCTGAAAATTGAATTAAAAAAAAACATGATTTTCTAAGAATTTATAGTAAGCAAGATTGTTAATTTTAATTCAAAAGTGACACAATCAAATGCGATAAAAATAGATGTAAGTTAATAAATTATAAGTAGAGATTTAAAATTACTTGTGTTGATAAAAAAATCGATTACTTTTCATGTATCTTCTTTACATATACCAAAAATTAAAGAATAGTTCGGTAATATATATATAAATAAAAGCTTTTACTAAATAACAGAATTTTAAAACATCTTATTAATTTCGTAATACAATTATAATTATTTTTAACACATTTATGAATAAATATACATTATTATTATTATTATTACATTTGCGATGAATCGCAATTTTCTCTCAGCACGCACATTCATCTTATACTTAAGTTTATAGAAATAATATCAGAATTATAATTCAAATTATTTTATGCACTGAAAAACAAACAAAGTGACATTAATTACATTCAGCGATATGATAATAAATGATTTATTACCAATAATTATACATGTTTGCCTATAATTTCGTTCCTGAACAAGCAACCTAATTCACTTATAATTATTGATAATTGCTCAATACACAAATAATTTGAAGAACTGACATTCAAATACTAAATTATCCTCGTCTTTTGATTAAAAAAGTATAAAAGACTCTCAATTTAAATGCCAAACGCACTCGTCGATTTCCATCAAAATTTGTAAGTATAGACCAAAATTTCTAATAAAATTGTCGCAAAAATTAAGAATACATTACACTAAATTTATTTCAAAACCCTATTAAGTTCAGCATTTTCCAGAGAAGAACTCGAAATTCGTTTTTTCCTCGAATTCAACAAATACTGGATTTCCTCGAGATTCTTCCCGGTAGTTTCAGGAGCAATAAAAAATACAACAATCGCCCCACTCACACAACAAACACCAAAAGTCCAGAAAGTCGTATAAATTCCAACTGCACTCGATAAAGCCTGAAACGCCAATTTTGACGTGAAGGCATACAATCCCGTAAATACATTCGTACACGCTAAAGCCGAACCTTTTACTTTAATCGGAAAAAGTTCTCCCATAAAAATAGTAGGAACAGTAGCCAATCCAATATTGCACACCAACTTAAAAAATATTAAACAAGCCAAAGGCACCCACGTAAAAGACGACAAATCATATTCCAGGTGCATCTTGAAGAAGAAAAACAAACCCAAACATCCTAAAGCCAATGAAGATAATATTCCGGAAAGAAGAAACATGACTCTTCTTCCAGTTCTATCAATTAGCTGAGTTGCTGGTAATCCAGCAATTATTTCAACAGCTCCCAAGATCATCGCTGCATGAGTTGGTTTCAAAGAAGATCCACTATATTCCAATATTTCCTGCGTGTATGCAACAATAGCCAAAAAACCGGAATAAAAATACGCTGCCTTCGCGAAAAGAAGTATAATCATCCCCTTTCTGCAGCCTCTGTTACTGAAAAGCTGATGAGCTGTACTTCTCCTTGACCTTCGACCTTGAGAAATAGCATTCCTCATCCTTTGTATATCCTCCATCACAAGTTCTGGATTATCCTCCCCTTTCAACTTCATCAAAGTTCGTATCGCTCTCGTATCTCGATCCTGCATTAGATAAAAATAAGGTGTGTCCGGTGTGAATAAAAAGAGGATTACGAAGCTGATTGGTACTATCAACAATACCAAGTTCATGGTATTGTAGTCAAGATATGCTGCAGCTATTGCGACGATAAAAATTCCCATGTTGATCGAAATGTTTAAAGTTGTGAGGAGAGTTCCCCTAATTTTTTTTTCAGCCACTTCGCCTATGTAGACTGCTGTTAGGCTGTACAATCCTCCAGATCCTACTCCGGCAATTAGCCTGGCTGCATACAATGTAATGTGACTCTTGGCGAAAATTATAAGGATCCACGAAATTAAACGAGGGATGAAAAAGAGGAACATTGTGTATTTTCTTCCTATTCTGTCCATGAAGAGGGGACATAGCATTATTCCAAGGACAGTACTGAGACTGAAGAGGGAAGCTATCCAGCCTCCTTGGGCGACTGTTACAGAAAATGATGATTTTTCACTTTTCAGGTAGGGTAAAGCTGGTGAGGTCCAGGCTGTGTGAATTCCATGCTCGACCATCAGGAGATAAACTGTAATTATATTTTATTTTTTAGGAGGATGTATCATTTCTCTTCAATTTGGATGTTTATTTAATATTTATTTTATTTATTTATTTTTATTTTTATTGTTTAGCATGCTCAAGACGTTGAATAATATTTATTCAGCAGACAAATTATTATTCGCAATGGATTACAGTTTTACCAAGAAAACAAGTTCGATGAATTATGTTAATGCACTGCATTAATAAATACTATTAAAGATGACTTAAGCACCCTTTCCGTATTTGCAAGACACAGTCATTAACTTTAGAACATTAACTAAAAATAATGCGATTGATGCAGAAAGCGTCTTTTAAAAACATGTACTGAAGTTTTTTTTATAGTGAAGTCAAAAGATTTCGAGTTTTAATAAAATATCACATCCTAAAATTTATCTTTTTATCAGATAAGGATAAAGAACCATCAATAATAAAAGAAACTTAAATCATCAATATTACGAGATGATTTAAAAAAAATGAATGTCAATGAGCTGAGGCTAATAAGCCATGATGCGTGTAAATAATTGATATAAGCGATCTGACACGAGATTAATATATAATTCTTTTAAGATTGTCATAATCCATGATATATTGCTTTTAATTGACTTTGACAAGCTTAATGCTTATATGACTGATGAAACTCTATTCTTAATTTGACAAAAATGGAAATTCAATCCAATAAAAATTTCCCTCAAGGGGATGATAATGTTTACTTTTGAAAATTTGCAATACTTACCACTTGAATTAGCAAAGAACTGCAAAATATGCCCTTTTGTTTCAGAGGCTGGCCTGTAATTTTTAGCTCTCTTAACTTCGTCAATTTGTAACCGATTATCATGTCCTTTTAAACAAGAAAATATGTTAGATAATTCCATCCTTCGGCTGCTCTCATCAGCAGTCGAATGAAGAATAATGTCTTGATAATCATTCAATCTGTGTAAAGTCGACTCGCTCTATGGCACATGCCAGGAATATTTGCAAATTACAAACGTAACTCGTTTCGCTGCTTATATGTTAACACTTTTTATTTAAACTTTGATTGTACACTTCTTGTATACACAGGATCAATTGTACTGAAATGATAATAGCTTCTCTGAAAAATCTTGTTAGTTTTTTCCTCTAGAAAATATTTTTCTCGTCAAAGTACAATAGATAAATTGACTTCGATATGGAAATGCGGAGAATAATTTATTGAACGGATGCTGTGAACATTTTAACGGTACAATATGACATTGAATTCGAACATTTGGACAAAAAATACAGTGCATTTTTACACTTCACCGGCTTCACTTTTCAACCAGCTATTCTACATAACTTATGTAACTTATAATTTTATTTATTACATATATGCTTATATTTTTATATTGTAATTAATTTTTTAAATGTACAACTTCAATATTTGTACAAAAATTCTTAACTTCTAGTTTCCTAAGTTTGTCATGTTAATTACATTCAATGATATGCTAACAACGGTGATTTATCATGACTGTCTATCATAAGTCTTTATCATTACTGTTATCATTACTTGTCACTTTATATTCCTGATTAATCTCGATTGGTTACCGACAATTAATAATAATTTACATTTATTTCGAAATACTGCCCAATTCTAGACTATCCGAAACTAAAGTTCTCCTTTTATTTTCAATTAAACTATTTTGCACCTCTTCTAAATTCTTTCTAGTCGTATCCGGTGAGATTAGATAAACAATAATTGTATTAATAATACAAAAAAGCGCGAAAATGAAAAACGGCATATAAATGCCAAACGCACTTTTCAATTCCTGGAATCCAAATTTGGAAATAAACATAAACGCTGCTGAAAAAACAGTCGTCAGTGCTATTGCTTTGCCTTTAGCGTTAATAGAAAAGAGTTCGCCCAAGAAAATCACAGGTATGGGAATTAGACCCATGTTGCTGAAAATTAGATAAGAAATTAATCCAACTAGTGGCAACCACGTAAATGAAGATGTATCAAAATCAGGTTGAGAATCCAAGAAGAAAAATAGACTAACAATTGCAAGAGAGAGAGCAGTTAATACTCCAGATATCAAGAACGTAATTTTCCTTGCACGATCGATAAATAAAGTGGATAATAAGCCTGATAAAATTCTTACACCTCCGAGAATCATTGTAGAATATTTTGGATTGAGGGTAAAATTGCTGTAGCTAAAAATTTCCTCTGCATATGCTTCTATGGCTGCTACTCCTGACAAATCCTTCGCTGCTTTCGCAAATAACAATATAACAAACGCTTTTCTATTGCCTTTACTGAAGAGTTCCTTGAAAGAACTTTTTTCTGAATTTTGACTTTGTAAAACTGATTTTTTCATGCTTTCAATTTCCGAGTTTAATTCTTCAGGATTTTTTGTTCCCCTTAGTTTCATTAGAGTTTTTAAAGCGTCTTTTTCATTGTTGTTCATTAGGTGAAAATACGGTGTTTTTGGCATTAAGAAAAACATCAAGAAGGCAAGAAAAGGTACAAGAATCATGAATGCGTTCATTATTTCGTAGGGTAAAAATGCGGAACTTGATACGACGAGTAAAATACCTACGTTGCTACATACATTTAAAATTGTTATTAAAATTCCCCGGATTTCTTTTCCTCCGATTTCGGCGAAATATATGGCACCTGCACTGAACGTTCCTCCGGATCCAATTCCGCTGATGAATCTTGCTATGCACAAGGTGAGAACATTTTTCGCGAGAATTATTATAATCCAGGACAAAAGATGAGGAATCGCGTAGATTAATATAGTGTATTTTCGCCCTATTTTATCGAGGAGAAAGGGGCACAATAAAATTCCAAACATTATTCCAAGACTGGGAATTGATGCTATCCAAGTGCCTTCTTCTTCCGATATTGTGAAATCTGAAGTTCGATTTGATAAATAAGGTAGGGCTGGTGAAGTCCAGCCTGCGTGAATTCCATGGTTTATATTTAAAAGATATACTGAAACGGAATAATTTGGCTGATTTCATGGTATAATAATATTATAATCATTGTAATGGAATATTACGAATTGAATGAATTCAAATTATTTATAAATACTATAGACACTTTTCTAAACTTACTGCTGATTCCTGCAACAAACTGTATCAAATATCCACCTTCAATGGATGTTTTTTCTTCATTATTATCACAATTATTAACTGTTTTATTCTCTCGCTTATTTCTACTTCTTTTAGAAGAAAAAAAATTTTTAAACCCCATTTTTAGCCTCATGTATGACCTAAAATTAAAAATATAATAAATACCGAACTTTATTAAATATTATAAGACACGTCATCAACAGAATAATCATTTTTCAAGATCCGTAATCAGGTTTAAAATATCAATAATAATATTTAAAAATGATGAAAATTTAATATTTTTTAAGGATTGGATTTTAATGAAAAGAAAGGAATAAATATACTTTTTTAAACATTTGAATAGAAATAAACATACCTGGCTGAATTATTCCAAAAAGTGGATTATTTCTTGCCTAATCTGCATTCCTAAAGATTTAAACAGGCCATCGTGATTCTATATTTTTTAAAAAAACATTTTCACAACCACTTTTTGAATTTTAATTCACAAAAATATACTTCTAAATTTTGCAATTCATAGTGTGAATGAAAGAGACCTTTTGAAGGAATGGAGACAAGTTCGACTGGATTTACTGATTCTGCTTAGCTGGGGTTAAAGTTGAAATTAGTTTTTTGATTGAATTGTTATCTATAATGCGTTAATGAAGAACGGCGACAAAGTAATGATTTTTACCGAGCAATCTTTACGTGCAATATTTACGAGAATTGAGTCAGATCAATAACACAGTCACACAAAAAAACTGTACGAGAGATTATATTATATTATTAATATATTATCATCTTATATTCAGAAGATGGTGCAATAAAATACACAATCTGTAAAAATGATTTTATTATACTTCATATAATATACGTTGATTATACGTACATTAAAAATAGCAGCAGAAAGGATTTAGTAATTGTCGGAGCCTCTTAATTTGTTATAAAATAAAATCTATAACAGAAAAAAAATTGATATTAGATTAAGAATATTTCAGGTGTGATGAATGCATATAAAATCTTACGATTCTTGTCAACAGATGTTTGAAGCGAGTGTCACATTCTTTCTTCTCTTTATTAGTAAATCTTGTTTTACTCACATTCCTGAATTCGCAGTCGATTTTCGAATTATTGCATTTTCCTCTATATAAACCTAGTTCAACGAACTCCATTTTTTCGGATTTTCTAAAGAAGGAACTTGATTTGACTATCGCTTGTACAGAAATGAGCTTATCAGAATAAGAGATAAGCAAAACAACTGTTCATACGCACACAATCTTTAGACGTCATAAGTAAATTTTTGCATTTACAGTCTGCTACAAAAAAAAATGCAATTGTTTAATTTAAAGTAGAATTGAAAATACAAGCAAGTTGATATACAATAGAATGGAAAAGATCGAGGGTTAATGAGATTGCGAATATTTTATCGCTGGTGAATGCAATCTGTGTGTCAAAGAAATGATAATTAGAGTGCTCTTTAAAAAAACATTTCAATCTTCCCGTGGAGATATTCTTCTAATTATATAAATATCTATTAATCTGATTTTAATATATTCCAAGATTGAATATGCAATAATTTATATTTTAAAACACCGAAATTGATTTTAATGAAATGAATTCTTGAAATGGATTTTAATGATGAAGGAAAAATAATAATACCTTAAAATTTCTTAAAAAACAATCAAAAGACGGTTTGCAAAATATACCGACGTTCTCTACAAATATCAAATATCAAAGATAAAAAGGGATTAGAGAAAAGATATAAATAAAATGTAAGGTTGCTTGTCGCTTCGTAGTAGACACGACCTTACGTTTTATTTTCTTCCTCATTAACCATTGGCTGTCCCGCTATGAAATTTACAGGACTTGTAAAGCATATTTATGGCTTCCCTTTCTGTAAATTTCATCGCGGAACCGTCAATGGTTAATGAGAAAAAAAATAAATAAAATGCAGGGTGGACTAAATCACAGGCGCACTTCATTTATCTTCAAAATGCATTTAGAATTTTTTTTTAATTTTAAATATTAAATATTTTAAATATTAAAGTAGGTTTTAAGAAAAATAATTTCAACGTTTTAAAAGATGAATCAGTGAATTAGAATTCTTAGAATTTCTCAAAATCTCAACTGTTATCGATTAAAATTCAAACTTGAACATGAAATCTTCCAATTTTGATAAATTAGGTAATTTTTATAACACATGCATCATTTTCGACGAAAACGTTACTTCTCCCCCTTGATGCATAATATAATCCTTTCAATTTTCTTTCAATCTTTCTCTAGTCTAACTAAAATTAATTGAACAATGTCAAAAAAAATTAAGATAATGGTTATTGGGGACTGTAGTTTGTAGAAAAGAATTTATTGGCCTAAATTATGTACAGGGTTTCACGTAGTTGCAATGAGAGATCAACACCTAGTAAGCGTGTTGTTGGGATTGAAAACTTTGAGGTTGATATGCTGGTTGTTGATAGGATTTTCCAAAAGGTGAAGCCGCTGCGAAACCCTGGTTATATGCACCTAGTCCTGGGTAAGCACGAGGAGCTGGACCGGAAGCTCCGTAAGATGGAGAAGCTTGTCCATAAGCTGCACCTCCTTGATGTCCGCCATAAGCATTACCTAAGTCATAAAAAAATGTTATTATTCCACATTCTCTTACGAATATAATAATACATAATAAATAATCTTAATTGCAAATCAAGTACACGATTCACCATTTTCTCAAAAAAAAACCGAGTATTCCATCCTCTTTATAATGAAGCAAAAGGTCTAATAAGTTGTTTCTTGTGAATGGAAACGTTATTAGATCAACGTCATTAGATCTACATACTATATACAACAGACACGGTATTAACATATTATTCATTGATCATGACCCGATTACATAGCAATTATCAGGTGATTCTAATCAGTATCGTTCCTCACTTCCATGAAAAAAAGAAAGGCCGATAATTAACTTCTCTCCGGATGGAGAACTCAGTCCAACATTTGTGTTCTGTCAGTTGAACACGATTTTAAAGCAGAGAAGAAACCGGTTTCCCTCACGTGCAAGATCGTTTATAATACTAGTCGTGTGTGAACTTGAAATATAATTTATCTAATGATTTCATTGACTCTGCTTTCTTCAATGGGACAATGTTTTGCTGCTTTAAAACCATTACGTGCTTTTTGGATTTCGTGACCTATAATAATGTCAACACCTTCACTGGTATATTCTTATTCGATTATATTAATATACAATTATATTATTATACGATTATATTATGAATTCGAATAACAATATAATAATCAAATCGGTATTCTACCTTGAGCTTCACCGGAGTATTCATCAGTACCGCCAAATTTGTATGCCCTGGCTTCAGCTTCTGCGAGTTCTTGAAGTCTGGTAGCTTTCAAGGCAGCAACTTCCGGTGTGTCGATGACTGTGCCATCGTCAGCAAGGGGAGCTGGGATGAAAGGAGTTTTGTTACCAGAGGGAACGAAGTTCCTTGGAGCAACATAATTATTCCTGGGTTCATATTGTTGATGCTGAGGGTATGCAGCTGCTGGTGCAGCTACGGGATTGGCTGCCTGGTAGATGGGTTGGGGGTTGTAAGCCTGACGAGCGTAGGCCGGAGCGGCTGGCTGTTGTGGATAGGCGTAGGAAGAGCGACCTTCGGGGGCATATCCGCTTTGGGCATATCCTGCTCCTTGGGAATATCCTCCTTGGCCCTTCTCTTCAGCGGCACGCGCTGCTGCACGAGCGAATTCTGCAAAATGGGCGGCCTTCGCCTGCGCCACTTCCGGTGTGTCAATCACGTTTCCATCATGACCAACCGGGGCCGGAGGACCAAATTTCTGTGGTACAGGACCTTGATTTTCGTAGCCATGGTATTGTGCCTGGCTAGCTGCAATGGTGACGGCTAATACAGTCTGTGGGAGGAATAAAAATAAATGTCTGAATTGAAAATAATATATAATATAGAATATAGAATATAATTATTTAGAAATTAGAAACTGTAACAATGAATTTAATTATATTTTACTCTAGCGGAAAGTAAAGTCATGTAAGAGGAAGTAATGATAAGATTTATTCAAAATGAGAACCTAATGAAAAATAAGGGGTGTGAATTGTTGTGTCAGGTCATGACATTTATTGCACAGCAATTGACGATTGCAACATAGTTCAGAGGCGGTGATTTGAAGGGGCCGAGGACTTATAGGGACTATGAGACCATGACGATATTGCGTGACTTCTTTGGCTATGGTGATTGTGTAGTTTCGATTTGAAACTATTGTATATGTATATTCGGTATGTTTGACGATGATGCAAAACTTTATGAAATTATCCGTTGTACCCAGAACTTTTTGTCTAAGGAAAAGAAGTTTGTCTATTACTTCATCAATTGTTTATTGAAATTCAAAGAATAAGCAGTCGATTCGTATTTGGAAAGAAAGACGTTGATTGCAAAATATTCTTGATTCGTTTTCTCGTGAAGGTCATTATTTCGAATGAACATTATTTAAGACATTATTAAGACAACTGGGTATTTTCTGTTTAAACTTTCTTCATATAGAAATGTGTATTGCAGATGAAATAAAAAAAGAAATGCAAGATAGTGAAATAATTGAAGATCTATGAGGAGATAAGTATACAGCAGCAAGTATAATTCCCCAGAGGTCATACGCGTGATCTCTTCAACACGAAAACGACCTGACCTCTCACTTTCCTTTGTTCTCCAGGTTCGGCCATGAGAATATATAGTACTGTGATCTTTTCGCCCTCATCATTCTGAAATGATTTTGAACTTACCAATGCGAACATGATGAAGTTGATGTGGAAATGTTTGCCTCTTCTTGAATTGTCTTCTTTCTTTATTTCCCTCTTTGCACCTTTTTGCAGCTCTGCTGAGGGTTAGTACTAGCTGCCGGTCCCTTACACTCCTTTTTTAAAAATCCCGTTCCCGTTCCACTCCGGCCGACCGGTGGTTCTGTTTGTGTTTCTGGAGAACGGAGACAGTTCCATTTATAAGGAGACCCCCGCCACACCCTCCTCTTCGGCAACCTGGAGGGAGCCAGATAGTTGATCGGGGCAAACCTTATAATGCTCTACTGTTTTCCCCATAAGCATAAGTAAGTACCACACCCGCCTCTGCACCTCTTGTCTCGATGGCCTCGTGACCTTGACATTTTGTCGAGGTCTTTGCAGAATCCGTTGACCCTCGACGATCTCAATGGAATTCTTGCTCATACCAAGAAAAAGATGCAATTTTCTGTATTGCAGCCCTTTTGAAAAAGATTATTGAAGGGAAAACCCTTCGAGAACTGTTTTTCTATTTACACAACTATTTTATTTATATTATTGTTATTTATATTTATTTCTATTTATATTAATGGTAAATACTTGACGTAGAAGATGAGAAAGGAGGAAAAAATTATTAGCACTCATGTGAAGGTGAAACTGTTAAAGAACCTTATAATTAAAAAAAAAGACTCCCATAAAATTAAATAATGTATACTTTGTTTCTGTAGAATTTCACCGCAATTTTTTGGTCACTATGTAATAATCGTAATACCTCAGAAGTCAGAAAAAAATCAACAAGACTATTTAAATGGGCGTACCCTTAAAAGTGGTATAAAAAAAAATCTACATTCCTTGAAACTTTAACTGTAACGATAATTTCCCTTATAATGTATTATTAATTAGCCCAGAGTCAAATATTCATGCAGAAAATTCTATTTATATGTTTCTATTTATTCTAGCTGATGATGTAGAAAAAATAATAGTTATCACAATTTTTCTTTCTCACAGCGCTTCTCACCTTCACATTTTTCTTTGCATTAGACGCAATTTAATCGGCAATTTGCATATAATTAGCATCTCCACGGATGTTACGATACAATAATTTTCCAATTAAATTGATATTTGTTTCTTAGTTACAAAAATCATTTCTAACAATTTTCATATCAATTTGAATATTTTAGTTTAGTTTTATAAAGAAGTTAAGGGTCTAAAGCGATTCTGCGACTTTGATGTGAATAAGAACTGCCAATCTCGATAATCGTCTTTTATTATAAAGTAATCGATTGCTGGCAATTGGCAATTAAAATAGGTACATAAGGATTAATGATTCAAATAGCTTTTCACCTTCTAATGATTCATCCTGGTTAGCTATATGTATTATGTATTCTTGCAACATGCAGACGCCGATGCTAAATATAATTCATGCGTTTATGTCTCGAACTCTGGCTAATTTGTCCCATTACGCCCTATCATTTCTGTAAGTGTGTGCACCCAGGGTAGACATAGACCTTATCATTTCACGCCAGCTTTTTCTAAAGTCTATCCAGGCGAATCACGTGGGCGGGAGTTCGAGAATCGCAGTTCACCAGCCCTGAACTGTCGAGGAATCGCTGGACGAAGGACAACTTACCGCGAGAAAGTATCTTGCGCGCATTGATCACGTGTGTCTTGCAATGCACATAATATACACAGAATGCACAAGGACATGGTCAGGACCATTCAGATTTTGAAAAAATTTCATCTTGATTGAAATGAGAACTTAAGTTCCAGGGTCTCTCATTATTAGGGATAATCAGTTAATGACTTTTCCATTCATTTTTACTTGTTCGCTCAAAATATATGTATACTAGCAAAACAACACGTGCGCTACGCGCACGAATATTTATTTAACTTTTTTACAACTTCAATTCATTAAAAAATCAATGAAATTTTGCCGATTAAAATTTAGAGAGTATCCAAGATTTTAGGGACATTTCGTTACATCACTTTTTTTAGAGAGGTATTTCAAAAGGTTTCTAGGAATTTTACTGGATTTTGACCATTTTCAAGTGATTTTATACGAAGTTATAAAGATTTTTAGGATTCTAAAAAGATTTCATAAAATTTTAAGGTACTTTAAGGGATTTTAAGGAATTTTAAAAAAAGTCAAGAGACTTTAATAATTTTAAGGGATTTTCTAATTTTTAAAAGATTTTCTAGAATATTCAGGATTTCATGGATTTTCATAAGATTTCTAATAGTTTTAATAGATTTTAAAGCACGTAAAGTGTCTTTAAATGTGATCGTAGAATTTAAAGGACTTCAAGAAGTTTCTGATGGGCTTATTAAGAGATTTTCACGAATTTAAAAAGATTTCAGGAGATTTTTGTGAGTTTTATAATATTTTATGAGGTTTAAAGGATTGTAAATTAGTCAGATAATTGTATTGATATAATTTTTAAAAGAATTTGTAGAATTTTAAAGGATTTCGAAGATTGTCGTAAAATTTTAAGGGATTTTATGATACTAAAAGATTTTGTAGAATTTCTAAAGATTTCATGAAATCTGATAAGATTTCTAAGAATTTTAAGAGATTCTAAATGTTAAGAAATTGCAAGAGTTTTTTTTATTGAATTTTTAGGGATTTTTCTTAATTTTAACTTGGATTTCAAGAAATTTATAATTTGAATGGTTTTTGTGGATTTTTAAGGGACTTCAAAAGGTTTTTGGGATTTTTAAGAAATATTAACGAATTTTAAGAGATTTCAAAGGGATGTCAAGAGATTTTAATAATTTAAAAAATAGTTTATGGTATTTTAAAGAATCTTGTCGAATTTTGTGAGATTTCTAATAATTAAAAGGGATTTTATGAGATTGATCTAATTATTAAAAGATTATGTAGAATTTTTAGAGATTTCATGAAATCTGATACGATTTCTAAGGATTTTAAGAGATTCTAAATGTTAAGAAATTCCAAGAATTTTTTTATTGAATTTTTAGAGATTTTTGCTAATTTTAACTTGGATTACAAAAGATTTATGATTTTAATGGTTTTTGTGGTTTTTAAGGATATTTCAAGAGGTTTTTGGGAGTATTAAGAAATCTTAACGAATTTTGAGAGATTTCAAAGGGAAGTCAAGAGATTTTAATAATTTAAAAAATAGTTTATGATATTTTAAAGAATTTTGTGTTTTGTGAGATTTCTAATAATTTTAAGTGATTTTATGATTTTTAGAAGATTTTATAGAATTTTAAGGATTTCATGGATTTTCATAAGATTTCTAATAGTTTTAATAGATTTTAAAGGACGACTAGAGACTTTAAATTTTATCGTATAATTTACAGAATTTTAATCAGTTTCCAAGAATTTTAAAAGAATTCAAGGGAATTTTATGAATTTTAGAATATTTTATGTGGTTTAAAGGACTTTAAAATTTTTCACGTAATTTTATTGATTTCTCTAATTTTTAAAAGATTTTATAAAATTGTTAAGGATTTCATGGAATTTGATAAGATTTCTAAAGATTTTCAGAGATTTTAAATGTTAAGAAATTCCGAGAGGTGTTTAGGAATTTTTTCTAATTTTAACTTGGATTTCAAGACATTTTTCTGAAATTTTATTGCGTCATTAGTTTGTTTTTCTTCTTTCAACTTCAAGGCATTCAAAAACCAATCAGGTGTGTAACATATGTAAGAGGTTTCAAATATATCTATCAAAAAGTCAAAGGTCACGCAATATACACCAATATCTCTTTGTCAGTGAATCCATTACTGCGTTGAATACCATTCGTGTGATCAAGATTACTCTCCATCATTTGCTTTGACATGAAACACTAGTTTTCAAAGGTAGATCGATTGGAAGCGATTGGAAGATTAGTAAAATCTATTTCACTAGTGAATGGTACCGACAGATTGAAAGTTCTGGGCTACTGTATGTGATCTAACGCCATCCGAGTGACGAACATGATTAATTGATTCTTAAATAAAGCGATGATATAAGTGTGCAATCTGTTAGACTCCTTTTCAATCAATGTCAAGTTTTACACTCCTTGTTAGCCATTTTTTATAGACAATCCTTTTAGAAGTGATAATTATTACATTATTAATCAGATATTCACACATAGATAAATAAAACACATAGATTCTATAAAATCCTTTTTGTTGACTTATTAATGCGATCGTTTTTGCTGTGAAAATAAATACGGAATTTAAATTGTCCCAGGAAAGAAGACTGAACCGTTCACACGATTGTATTGGATTATGCCTCATGTTTTGTTTGAAAGGTCTCACGTCACTCTTTCTGTCTCCACTTGCTTTTGGTTGATAGTTGATACGATTCACCATGGCGAAATCATCTCTTTCATCCAACCGCCTCACGCCTGATCAAAACTGTCTTTTTCTACTTGGGATTCACGCTTCACTTGCTCTGATCAATCTATGCTCGAAAAAATGCGACTAAAAATAAATTCTTCTAGTCAACGTTTACTTTTCGCGACATATCTTTAAATCCCATTAGATTTCAGTAGACGCTATTTTGCAAATATCAAATGACAATTAAGCTTAGGCAAATTATATTTGGTGGTACGAACTGATCCATTGCCATGAAACGCCTATGAAAATATAAAGTAATCGCGGTTTGTCGCGTACGAGCAGCGCTAGAAAGTTGATGTTTTTTCTTCTAGAGACAGGTTGTGCATTGAGTGTCGTTGGTAAAAAAACAGTTAGATTACAAAACAAGTTCCGCGTGTGTTTAGTGAAGAAATATTGTATGGATTAAAAAAAAATTTGATATGGTCAGTTGGCCAACCCAAAAACGTTCTGCATTTCTTGAGAAGGTCGATCGATATTTTCTTGAGCACCGAATACCGAAGTGTTTAGGAAAGATACAAAAAAAGAGACGCATGGTAAAAAAAATTATATTACATATTGACTTATAATATATTACGAATAATTAATTAATTGTTACCAATACCAGTAAACGTGATTTATATATATATATATA